>KK114171.1:279967-320752 GCA_000611955.2 Stegodyphus mimosarum | reverse complement strand
AATCTTTCGAGAGGACTTTCGAATCATCGCACATTTAGAGTGCTCCCATGCCTCACAGACACTAAACATTTACAAATATCCATGCCTTCTCCAGGAATCGAACCCGAACCCTTCGGTACGGTAGTCAGGGTCAATAACTACTATCCCGGTTGGGCGGCAGGTCAGGTGAAGATTTTAATGATTGTATTGTGATGACATGCTTATCCATTATTGGTATTAACTGTTTGTTTACTGGTTTCGTTTACTCTGGGTCGTAATCCTGTATGTGCTTTATGACGGGTTTGGAAGTTTCTCATTTGCTTAGCTTTGCATTTCATAAAGAAGCTCTGAAATTTAACGATAAGTTAGTTACTTGAATGTCGAAAGTCGAGCTCCTACGGGAAGGTGTTTTTTGTTCGAAAATGTAACTTCCAAATGCTCTGGCATCGTACGCTGTGACTCGGAAATTTTACATTATTAATTAGTACATATCTCCAAACTGCGAGGCACTTAATTGACAAATCTTGGCCATAGATTTGTATAGAAGGCAGTTGCAGTTTCAGTCATTGTGAATCTAATTTCTTCTTTTAAATAATTTTTACAAACAATATCTACCAGTTCAGTTAGTTTCACTTTTCTTTCAAAATGTAAAGTTACATTTCTAAATTCTATCCTTAAAATGCTTTTATTCTAAGCTGATAGCTAATTAGACTCTCAATAAAAGGAATTTTCTGAATTCATCGGGTTCTTTTTCAAGCACTGAACCCTCTCTGAGACAACTGTTTATGTTTTCGTATGATTTTGGTTTTCTGTGGAGGTGGTCGCCTTAGAAAGGTGATCTTCAATAGTGATATTTGTTTATGCTTTCAGAAATTCTGCTCACTTTCAGAAGTGATCTTCGCTAAGGGAGTAATTGTATTTATATTCGATATCAATCATGAATAGGAATATTTTTGATGCGTGGAAATGTGCATTGCGTCTAATTTTTTATGCGAAACGTTTCCTGGTCCTTGATTTATTATATTAGCTGGCACAATAAGCAATAAATAAAGTGAGTAAGACAGTATACACCATCAATAAAGTCATGCGACGATGGGTTATCATCACTGAAAAACTAAAATTACTCAAGCAAATCTTCAAAAAAGTAAGTACTACATCCTACTTTGCCAAAGATCCTTCGTATTATTAATGATGATCTGGGCGAATTACAAGCTTACTTCTTCCACAGAGTTGTACAATTCATCACTGGGAAACATCGTTATGCATCGCATCTACTCCGAGCAAATTTTGTTTTTCACAGTTGCAGGTGATATATGAAATACAGAACTTTTACTCGCACAGAGGGTTTAAGTAATTTGCTGTACTAGCCTACGTGGTTTGTCTGCGGTTGTAAAAATTTGCGTGTGTGCTGTTTTGGTGTAAATCGCTAGCACATTCAGTTGGCATTTGGAAGATCCGTGGCTCGAATACAGGTGCTTTTCAAGGTCTTTTCTACTTCGAAAAAAACTAATAGTTTTTACAATTCTGTGCTAACTAAATTATGGTATGTACAACGTGCAGAGCGGTCGACTCGGTCGAATTAGTCTCGTACCTCTTCCCAATCGCCCTCTATGTGGAGGGAATATAAGGTGCTCAATAGACATGGCGCGGACATGTATCTAAGACAGTTCCAAAATAAATGTAAATGCCGCATCCTAATTTCTACATGTGTGATTCAGCGGTATTTCCATCTAAATCAACATTCAATCTAGTTTAAAATGGAACTCATTAGAATACCAAACAAATCAATCTAATTTAGAATCTATTTAACATCTTATTAGCACTATTCGAGATGCATCCAACAAATCGAAGCCACTTTTTGCATTCTCTAAAATCAGTGCGCTTCTACTGATTTTCGTGTTGCCATACAGAGACAGAGAGAAGTGTCTGTTCAAACTGGAATATGAGGATTATTGTTGTGTAAGTCGTTAGCACATCTAGCTAGTAAATGAAAGATCCACGATTCGAATCACGGCACAGAAAAGTTGGTATTTCAACACATTTCAAAAGAGAAAGACTAGTGTTTTGTTTACTTCGATGCAAGTATCGAAGTAAACACAACACTTGTATCGAAGTAAACATCAGAGCTCGATACTTGTGACTTCGATACTTGTATTTCGATAGAAATGCAACTGGCATTTCGATCGAAAAATGGAAGATTAACCGGCGGCATATTTAATGCTGCGAGCACTTGCTTGACATTTCCTTTACAAGAACCTACTTTCCTCTTTTTCCATAATTTTGTGTCCGAGAAGTGGCGACAAGAAGAAAGCGAGATTCGTAGAAAGGAAAAAACGTTCGTCGGTTTTGATATCTGAAAACAAACCAATTTCCAGTATAACTAAACAACAATTGTTAAAGCGAATTCCATACCCTCCTAATGGATTTACTATGTGAAATATTAGTATCATTAGGCAGTTGGCTTATTTTTATCATTTAGCAGTTTTTAATGGATTATTTAAAATTTTTTATGTATTACACATTATGTACAGTTAAATTCCATATTGTTGAGGATAAAAAATGTCCAAAATACTGTGACAGTATATCTGCTATCTGTTGCTCCAAAAGTTTTATTTCTTTGTCTCATTTATATTTTTTTAATTTTATTCTCCTTGAAAATTTTGTTTTATTCTGATGGTTTGTGACAGCAATTCCGTAATAACAAAATTTACTTTTTTTGATCCGGTTAATCTGCAACTCAGTTAATTAGCTGCCGGTTAATCAGGAGTTGACTATAAGTTATAAATGATACTAAAACTGTTTTTAAAAATCTTAATTGAAAACATGAACTGTGTCATTGATTTTAAACTCAAGTAAAAATGTCAGTTAGAACATTTCGTTTTTTATTAAATTCCTACTATTAGCTAACATTCTGCCTATATCTTGTTCAAATTTTCAATCATTAATAAAATATTTTTTATTCATCCGCTCAAGTTGAAATACATTTTTTTAAACTTGTAGTGGATGACACTTGATGTTAATACAGTTTTTTTCACAAATTAAAGTCAATTTCTACTTATTTATTCCAGTTTATCGGAACTAAAGATACGCTGTTTTTAAATATATTAGAACACCTACAAATAATCACCGTTTATTGGGAATCCTCACATGCTGTAAAAAATAATTGTATAGCAACTTGTAAGTAATAGTACATAACTGTGATAAATGGGATTGCAATGTTTAACAAAAATAAGTGGCAACAGCAAGACAGAGTTCTAAAGATTTTTAAAGTGTATGGAATTAAAGAATTGCAGTTTCTTGAATTGATAGTATAGTGTATTCAATAATATAGTGAATTGATATAATAGTGTATAGATTATGATGAAATATTCTTAGGATTAACAAGCAATACTTGGATGGCCTGTGACTTTTTATTCTATATCCAAGTATTATTATTCTATATCCAAGTATAAGATTATTTTATATCCAAGCAATACTTGTGACTTTTTATTCATCCAATTCAGTCGAGTCATACGTCAAGACGTCTTCTGGACAAGAAGTAACTAAAATAAAGTTTAATAATTGTCCTATATTTATATAATATTCCTATACTAAACGTCTTCTTGACAAAAAGTAACTAAAATAAATTTTTATTTGTTGACCTAATTAAGAATTAGGTCAACAAATTAGATTACTCGGAGATATTCGCCGTATAAAATAGCATAATAACATCTACTGCAAAATGTTGTTAAGATTTCTGATACTTTCTATATTTGACTGAAATTTTATCACATTTAAATCTTGGTTGTCGTTTGTTTTTTGGAGGAGAGGTAAATTCAGCTTTATCTTTTCGTTTTCCGTCCATGTTCTCAAGTTTTCCAGAGCTAACGAAAATAGTCTTTCTAATTTTTTCAGAGATGACCCATAAACCACATATAAAATATCAGCGGAGTAATAATAAAGCGTTTACTTCTGTCAGACAACCTTTTATTAATAAATTATAGCTATAAGTCCATATAAAATCATTGTTTGAATCATTAAATATAACGCTGAATGTAACAATGCAGTTTCATAACAGCAAAGATAAACGAAGATTCGGTTCTTCGTTGACTGGCAACGACGGCTTTTTATGTTGGGTATGGTTTTATAAAACAATAAAATTAAGTACATTTCTTCGGGATGTTGGAAGAAAAACCTCATTTATCCTGTTTCTTCGCATACCCGAATGTACTCAGTTTTTCCGATTATTTGGTATTCTTCCTACATCTGATATTTAATAATTTTTACACAGGATATGCCAAGTTTCATTCAAAACAAATCTGTACTAACTTCACAGAGCCAGAATAAAAATTCCTGTAAACACAGAAATAAAAGTCCTTCCTTGCTTCAGTTAACCACCCAGATGCGCTATTTCCATAGTTTCCGCATACAGTTCCTGCGAAACAACAAGGACGCGGATAACAGGGAAAAGGTAAATAAGTAATTGTAGTTTGCTGCTAACGTGCAATTACAGGGTGATGCTGAGACAAGAGGAGGTGGAAAAAGATCGATAGACACTTTTTTCCGGGAGAAGGCGGCGTAGTTTTTTATTATTTTTTTCCCAACAGTGGTGAGAGCCCCTCATGGGGTCAGTTCGTGACAGTGCTAATTCGCATAGATGATATTTCCACACAGCCGGCTAACCTCACGGCCGGAGAATCTCCCCACCTCTGCTCTTCATGTCACAAAATAAAAACCAGCCAATTCTGCATTAATTACCTTTTAATTTCCTTTAAAGATTCTTAATAAAAATTTGGTATTCTTAAAAAAGCATATTTCATAGTGAGTATATTCGCAGTTAAATAAGTTTTAAATGTATTAAAAAAACTAGAGATATCCAAACAAAATGGGATTCGCATATTCCGATAATATGATGAATTAAGTTGTTTTTTTTTTCCTGAAGTTCAAATATTGATTCATTCAAATGCAAGGATGCAAATTGTACACTTTATTTGAACGTATCTTATTTCACCGAAAATTATATGATTTAAAAATTGTTACACATTACTAATGAGCTTAGGTATATAATGACGAGCATCGCACAACTGAAAAGTAGTAGATTCAATAGTAAGGTAAACTACAGAAAAAAGTTATTTTTAACAACAGTAGTACCCAACTAATTGAACGGTAACGAAGATACTTTCTTAACAAGTACTACAACTATAACAGCAGTTGCGACTATTTAAAGCAAATCAGCTGATGTACCAGAAAATTTAGTGACGTAACTCTCTATCCAGACTAAGCCAGACAGTGTTACAACAACTGAAAATCAACATTAGAAAACTAGCTTGCTCCGTATAGAAGAAATAATCCCTTCTGCCAAGATGACTATTAACACTTAAGACACTTTTACAACAAAGTCAGGTCAGTGGTTATCCCAGGTGGCGCTGAGCTTCTGATGGAATTCTTTCTTTTTGAGATTTGCCTGAGTCTGATATTGCTTCGAAATTTGAGATTTGCCTCAGCTATCCTCAGATTTCCGGAGATTGATCAGTAGATAGGATAAGATGTATATATAATAAGACATCGCATTTAATTCTGTCGTTCTTTGAACGTTCAGTCGTTCAATATTATTCAGCATAACTGCTGTCAACATCAATAAATTTCTTCAGAAAACCTTTCAACATATTGGCCGTCATTATCAATGCATTTCTTCCAAACAGGGATCCATTATTCAATAATATTAAAAAACCGTCGCTAATATTTTGCATTCCTTCAAAAGAATTCTGAACGTAACTGTTTTCAAGTTCAGTGAATTTCCTCAGAAGTTGTATCTACAATCAAACACTTCTCAATTTCTGTTTTCATTGTCGATATAGAGAGGGATCATTTTACGGCCACAAGAATTCTACATATTGCATATTCTACATATTTGTATATATTGGGATTACAAGAATTTAACTTATATTTTACAAAAATAGATCCGATGTATTCGTCTGGTCCGACATAAGTTGATTTTTGTCTTTTTCTTTAAGCGAAGGCTTTAAAAGTCAAGGCACATGAAAAAAGGCATTAGGACAAAGGCAATGCTATCGACACCGTTATGTATCAGTCGGATAACTAAAAAACTGCTTTCGAAAATGTTCCTGACAGTAGATCAGTTTTTCGACTCGCGCTGAAAATGATACTATCCGCTAGAACGTGAGAATTAATCTGATTCATATTCCCTTCTTTTATTCTGATCTAGAGATAGCTGATTTCCGGCTTTCCGTGGAAACAAGAATATTAAAAAACAAGAAGCATCGAGATAGGACTAGAAAAGTTTCCAAACATGTATAACTAAAAGGCAGATTTCGTGAGTATTATAGACAGTGAATCTTGCTCTTCTTGCGGCAAAGACGATACTCATCACTAAAGCTGCAGGAATTAATCATGTTGAAGCTTCTTCACTTGCTCCTAATCTAGCATCAGCTGATGTCTGGCTTTTCTTCGAATTAAAGGTGTTGGAACAGGGAAAATCTACAAGGATCGAGATAACATTATCAAAACAGTTTCCGAAAAAGCCAGTTTCCGGGAGTATATTACAGACAGTGTATCCATTGTTTTGCTCAATTCCAATATGATCCTACCCAATGGTTCAAAATGCATTGGAATCAATCTGGTTTAAACGGTAGTTGATTTTCGATTTTTTCCGAAAACAAGTTTTCTGCGTCTAGAAAAACTAGACGCCATCGGGACAATTTGGGAAAGTGTCAATAATAATAAGAAAACTTTTGCGAATGATAATGAACTGTGCATCTCTTACCTGAAGAAATGCTTAGAATTGAATAAAGTAAAGCAAAATATTTATGTTGAAAAGACTTAAATAAATAAGCTTTAAATCAGAAAAAAGTAACCAGACACTTCTGCGAAATTATTTGGGCTTTCTCGTATATTTCTGAAATATACTTTTGGATATTTATCCATTATGCTTTACACCCACAAAGGCATCAGTGCTATATTTTTCTTCTAATATATATATATATATATATATTATAGAGTAATAACTTTATCGTGATACGAATTTCTGCAAATTTTAACAGAAAATCTGAAGTTCGTGGATTTATTCGATATTTGAGAAAAAAATCTGATATTCGCAAAATTTTAAAAATCCATAAACTTTCTCGAATTTTTTCACAAATATCGAATAAATACGGAAATTTTGAGATTTTTTTTTATTTCTATTGCAACTATTAGATTATTTTTGTATTTAGATATTCTTTATGCTGTTTTTCGTTAGAATTTCCGCAAAACATATTGCATGCTAGCCTTAATATAAAGTTTATAATATAGTCCGAAAGTTTATAATTAATTAATATAATTACTATTCAGTTACATATAATTAATATGTAGCTAACTAATAATTATTAGTAGCTTAAGCTTTGATTATTCAAAATCTTGCTGGACTTCTTGAATGCGACGAAAAGTCTTTTCCCGAACTTATACAAAGTTTTCTCTGCTGTAAGTTAATGTCAACAAGCGATTCTGATGCCAAAAGCTCCTTTGAAACTATGCTATCTAATGAAGGAAATCTGCGTATTTGCAGTATATAAAAACCGGATTCAGTTAAACGGTAATCTTGATCTAAAACTCCGAGGGTGAAAGCGCTTTCAAAATTTCATTTATAAATGTAAATTCAATCATGAAATATATAATATATACAATATAATTATTATTTATTTGCATACTAAATAATTGTGTTAGTGCTTCGATTGCGATATACTTCTTTCTCAGAATTTGAAGAAAAACTTGAAGCGCAATATTTTTCTCCTAAATCCTTCCTACACGCAAGAATTTCGCGAATTTTCAATGCTTACTGCAAAGACCGCCCCACAGATTTTACATTTTATTCCTGCTATAAAATGATTGCCCTGATTATATATATATGCCACTTTTATTAGGCTCGCTAACAGTGACTGTATTTTCCCGAATTTTTCTGTTTCTGAAGATTTTTTTTAACTTAACTAATTAGTCATTGTTCTTGAGTTTCTATATTAACTTTCGGATATTGTCTAGAAGTTCAAGATTTAAGGAAAAAATCGCGTATTTAAAAATCGCGTAGTCAAGAAAAGGCGTATTTTAATTCAAAAAGAAAAAAAGAAGAAGAAGGCAGACATACCTGCGGAAGATAGCAAATAAAAAATATGACACACTTTGCAAATATTTCTATTTAATATTCAAATTTAACTGACAACCAATATTTTCACAAGTGCTAATAGTTTGTATTCGAGTAACCAACCCGTTCACTTGTAGAGACATTAGACATTTTGAAGCAGGAGTGATGAAAAATGAGCAATGCCCTCGCCGGGACTCGAACTACGGACCTCTGGAATACGCGTCCTGAGTGCTGACCACTACAGCACGAAGGCGGAAGAAATACCTTGTATACTTAAAAAGGTTATACTAATTTGCTTGCTAACTGAATTATGTGCTTAGAATATAAAATTTCCAACACAACGCAAAATCCCTTTTGTTTAACATTAGTATCGGTTTTCTGCAAAATGGGACATTTACAAGCATTTTTGAATCCCATAATATGGCAAATGTATTTCTGCTACAAAATTTCCTCTGACCATTTCGAATGCTATCGGAAACTAAACTTTATGTGTTAATGAAATCCTGTGACTACACAAATGTCTTAAAATCAGTTAAAAATATAATTCGAAGGTAGGTATGTCTGTAAAATTTCATTCCGGTTTTCAGCGATGTCTTTTGCGCAGATAAAATAGTTTACATTACTAATAGAAAATCACATTTCATTTAATTGAAAAGTTCCCATAGTTCATTAGTTGAAGAGAATTATCAGAGTTGATTTCCTCTTTTACGCATTCTTTGCGTTCCTTAAGCATCATATAGTACTCAAAAACTGTTATTTGGGATACGTATTGTACTCAAGAGGCTACTTACAATATTTCAAGTGTTTTTAGTGAAGAAATTCCATTGTTAAAACGATATTTTATGCATTTTTTTCCAGTTTTATTCGCCATTTTAAAAATCCTCAAAGTACGAATTCTTTATTCATTCAAAATGACTTTGTTTAGACTATAAAAAGAATGAAATGAGTTGGATAGTATTAAAGAAAATCATAAAACATTTTGGGAGAACTTTGTAAGCAATTTCTTGTACGTACGTATTATAAAAGAATCATTCTAGATATTTGATTAGAGTAGAAGAGCTAAGTACAATTTGCTTCGGATTTAGGGTAAATTGTAACAAACCTAGGACAAGTAGTAACAACAGAAACGACAATATTTAGAAAACATTTAGTGATTATTATCACTTGGTATAGTGACGAGGAATGGTATCAAGTGGTTCATAGCATAAAAAGAGATAGAAATATTTAGCCAATCGACATGAAAGTCACTCTTCATCAAAAGTGCAGTTGACTCAAACAAATGATAGGTTGTTTCCTATCACGCATTTTACTTGTGCCCACATTTTGCAAATTAAGCACTGCACTCAAACTTCTTTATCAGAAACACCGTAGGCGTCTACGCAAGTTGAGTACAACCACTTTTCTGTTCCAGAATCCGTATCTGAGTTCAAAATTCTCTTCTTTTCCTATTTGTCTTTTTTTTTCACCTTTGTCTCTTTATTTCCATTTTTTTGGTTTCTTATTAATTACCCTTTTTATATGCTTTTTCCAATTCTTTTGTTTCCTATGTGTCCGTTAAAACAGCAGATTTCCTTTTGCATCGGCCGTCGTTTACACTTCTTCCGAAATAAAGCCTTAAGGGAAGGTCTAACTTTTGAGGGTGAAAATTCGACTTATTATTCGGAGACAGAAAACTAGATAGAATACAGCAATCTAAGAATAGATTAAAGAAATCAATAGAATAGAAGCAGTCAATAGAATAAAGCAAACTAGATAGAATAAGCAAAGTTGATGAATGATCAAGATGCCGGGGCAAGTTGTAATAAACATGTTACAGCCTGCCCCATTGTATAGTTTTGGACGTTTTTATTGATTTATAAAAAATATTACGATTAATAAAAAAACAGCATTTTAAAACTCAATACATAGACAAATTAAATAGGTAAAACCATTTTTGAAAAGATTAGTTAACTTATATTAAATCAGAATTTACGAAGTATTTTTTTCTCATTAACTAGCGACGACGAAGTACGTCCACACAACTTCCCAATACCGATTTCGGCAGAGCATTGCCTAGACTTACGTAACTGGGCTGGTCGTAAGAATCATGTTTAGGGGAAAGTTTGATAAAAATTTTAAAAACCACCGCGTAACGTGCGTGTTACACTGACCTTTGTTACAACTAGCCCCTAGCTTGCTGCTGAGGTTTAATGGCAACTGGAGCAAAATTTTGATGAAGCAAAATATATGACTCGACTGCTTTATTATGTCATTATGGTTCGCCAGCAAATACCAGTCTCCAAAATACTTGACAGCTATCTATCTTAAGTAGAAAGGCCTTTGTGGGCCTTTTAGGGAGACTGTCTTGTATAGAGGAAATACTTGTAAATCACGAAAACCGCAAAGTGTAACCAGTTTCTTCTGCTGTATGTTTAAGCATAATGCTTAAGCATAAAAGCTGTAGAAAAAAAATTTTTTTTCTTCACTTTGCCCATCAGAAATCTTGCACTAACTTAACTAACTACATTTCAGAGCTGACTGCAGTTTGTGTTACGCAGGACCAAAAGATTAAGGAGGATTTTTTTGCCATCTCAGATATCAGGAAATGTAAAGAAATGCAACGGAATAAAAGTATCGCAAGAATTTTTCAAAATGATAATCTTTGAGATTAATTCACATGATTAGTAGAATAAACTTTGTCTTATGACGTTAAAAAGCGTAACTTTAATCTAATATTAAACATACAACATACGAAAAGAAGCGCTGAGGTCCAAACACATGAATGAAGATAATATTAAATTATTTTTAAAAATTAATTTGATAGAGAAATCAGAATGTTTATCGATCTGAAATGCGTTAGAACTCCCAACTTTTTTAGTTACGCTTATCGGTTTTTTTTTCATTCTAACTGAGTAAAATTCAATTTCTTGTTAGCTATTTACGTGCTTAAACTCAGATTAAAAAAATACCTCATATTTGCGTTATTTACTTATAGATTATTACATAATGACAATTAAGAGATAATGTCTTAGTTTAATGCTAATTTAACAAAAATTATTTTTGTTATAAGTTTTATTCGCTTATTTATTTGCTTCTCTGAAAACGATAAAGCAAGTGATTATCAGTTTAAAGGAAGTAATGTTTGTTGCAGTTTCCCTTAGAAAGTCCTTCACGAAGACATTCTTCTCCTTAGGCAGGTAGCCCTCATAGTGCATTGCCATAGTTAAATAAACAAAACCAAACTAAAGCAGCCTAAAGGAAAGCGTGAAATATATAGAGAAAACCACGTTTTTTAAGTGCTATTTCTGATGATTCGTGCTAAATCATATTGCAGTTTAGAAAATACTTCTTTTTCGAATCTTCAGAAGAGGGCTATACAGTTCTATTTCGCGGAATCTAAATTAACAAATAAAAATTAATTTAATTTAATTAAAAATTATCTTTTTATAATTAGGATATAATAAATTATCCAACAACATGTTTCCCAAAAGGCATTGTATGCGTTAGAAATTTAAAAAACCACCGCGGATGCATAAAACAAGTCACTATGGGAAGTAGTATTGCTATGATATTATAACACTCCGCATTAGCAGTGTTCAGTCATTCTTGACGTTGAAGAAACTTGTATTGTAACAATGTTAACAAAATAAGATAAAGTTTTCTATTATCTTTCTCGATGTGCGCCTTTCCTTGTCAGTGCCCTTAGGAATCTTGTTCAAAAACTGCTCAGAACTTATCTAGACAGTTTTAGTGCACTTTGCTTAAATTAAACACTTCAGACCTTGTTTAGCTGATGTCTTTTCTGGGTCGACGTTTTCGTGTTTTCTCTAAATACCTTCAGAATTTTTAAAGAAAAGACCCTTCTGACGCAAATACTTCTCGGATACCTTTGTACAATAAATGTTCAAACAATATGACTTCAATACTCAAAGACACTGGCCGGTGGAAATGACATATTAATAGATGTAGCTTTAGTGGCAACCTTTCTTCCCGCCGATTGGAACATTTATCTAATCAAATTTACAATTTTATTATTCACTTCATTATATAAGTTTAACAATTGCAGGGTGATGGAGACTTGAACACTGGTATAGTTAGTTCAGTCCAGGTTCTAATCCTGCCGAACGGGCTGGTTGCTAGGGAGATTTCGTATTTTTTCCCATGTGAAATATAAAAATGCGCCAGTTTTCCTTAAAATGTTCTCTAAAAAATGCAACCCTCCGTTTAGGCGCGAAAACTATTTTATATTTTACCACCTTCTAGTAAATAACAATATTTCATATTTTTTCAAATTATAAACATGTAAATTAAATTTTGATAAATATCGCGGTATTTAATACTAACTGTCGATGTAATATCGCCCAACCAACTGATTAAGATACATACTGCAACCGAAAAGTTACAGTAGAATCTTCAGTGAAAAAATACCAAATTTACTATAAAAAGAATGAAAACGACGCACTAAGATTTTAACTGATCGAGAATGTAGATGAAATGATGATAAGTTTTAACGGCAAAAATATGAAATCGTTCAAATATTCTTTTTCAATTATCAACATTAAAAAATAAATAAAAATAAAAAAAAACTGTCGAAAGATGTTTTAAGGATAAGCCAACAAATATTTGCTGCTTGAGAATTTCGCTTCGTTGTTAGATTTTTCGTCAAAACTCTCCCAAGTCCCTGTCAAATGGTTCTACTAGAGTTCATTATTCCAATCTGTTTTTCTTTTTCTTGGCGCTGATCAAAATAAATCCGCGTTTCGTTTCTTGATAAAACTAATGATGCGCTTGTTAATATATAAGTTCATTATCATCCAATGATTTTTTCATAGATCGCTTTCGATATATTTTTTTTCAAATGGCTGTTATTTTGACCAATAAATTTAATACATTATAAAGCCTAAAATTATGCATATATTATCGTCGCTTTGTTAAATATTTGCTTTAAAGGCAATTATAATTATACAATGGGACTCTGCTCCCTGCTTGGAACGCTCACCAACCCCCTTTCTAAAATATAAAAAAAATGTTCGATAGACTGGTTCTTCTCTAAGTTATGTTGGCATCAGATGGGACAAAACTATGCGATAATTTTACCAGGCCATTCGATACCAACCATTTAAATAGTCTTGTGTTGCTTTAACTGTGGTTAATTTCAGATTGAAACAATAACAACAACAAAAGAACGAAATTAACAATTAAAAAAGTTAAAAATTATTTTATGCTTGAAAACTGCTTATTTTGCAAAATTTGAACAGCAAAACGCATATAAATAATATAAACAAAGATCTCAAAGTTGAGGTATAAATATCGCATATAAATAATATAAGCAAAGTTCTCAAAGCTCAAGCATATAAATAATATAAGCAAAGATCTCAAAGCTCAAGCATATAAATAATATAAGCAAAGATCTCAACTCACTCCTGACGATAAAATATTTTTAAAATACCCCACGAATGTGATTTCAGTGAATGCAATGTAAGATTTAAACATTTTTATTTACAGAAAATATTAATTTCGTTTCACCAAATATATCATGCATTTAGTCATGCGTTTTAAAACGCCTGTTATAAAATTTATGAGACAAAAGCTTAGAATTTTCTTTTGCCAAAAGACAGAAATTTGTTCGTTCACAGAAAGCTTGGTATGACAGAAAGCTTTTTATTAACGGATTATTGCTCAGTCAAACAGATTTTATAACGCGGAGAGAATTTCCGACAAATGGTATAAACATAAACCCATCAAATCATCCAGCTTTCTAAGGACTTTTTATACTATATTTTTGGGAACATTTGGCTCTGCTTCAGGCACAAAAATTTCAAAAGCTGTTAATGTTCTTGTAAATTTAATATGCCAATAGTAATAAAGCAGTGTAATTATTATGTAAATGTTTCATTGTACTTCCTTTAAATTCATTATATTTACTCTGTTAAATTCCTTTTCTCAATGATTTAAAAAAAACATAAAAATTAAGGGATCTAATCACTTATATTTGGACCTCCTCAAAAGACTGTTTTGCAAAGATTGATGAATTTGTTTTAAATGGTTACAGTAAATCATCTATTTGCGCATTTATTGCAATCTGCACGCAGTCACACACACACACACCAGAAAAAAAAAAGCAAAAATAAAATAAATTAATAAATAAATAAAAAAGGATAGTTCTCTCCCTCTCTCTATATATAGTATATATATATATATACATAACTAGGCCGATTGAAGAAATTTAACCTGCGTTTTTCATGTCTCGAAAGCGACGTAGGATATAGATTAGATTTACAGCATTGCTCAGACACGTGTTTGGACAGTGCTACGTAGGTATTTTGACACAAAATCGGATTTTGTTCTGAAATGACATACCGATTTTGTTTTCATATTTCGATTCTACGACTCGAATTATTCTAAAGTGTAAAGTTTTGTAAATATCGCATGAATAGTTTTTAGAAAATTAGCTCTCAAAATTTTAACTCCTTAATGCTAATTGAATTCGGTATATATTGATTAATCTTTTTTTTATTAAATTTACTTAATTTTTCTTTCACAACTCGAAATTTAGATTTAGTCCAAATAAAATTCGCAAATATTTTCTGATTCATTTTTTTATTCGTATATTTTTTAGCAACTTTTATAAATTTTTCAAAAAGTATTTTGAATTACTATTAAAAGTGTTGGCATCACCTTAAAATAGATACACTCCTAGACATACCTGCAAAAAATTAGAGTCTTTATTCAAAATTTTCCAATATATACGTGAATTTTTATATTGGTGCATTTTGAAATTTGGCATATTTGCCATGAGAGATAATAATGACGAATGGTTTGCGCACTTTGTTAAAATGATTTAAAAGGATGAACGATGTACTTTTTTTTGCTCGTGCACAATGAAAGGGAAAGAAAAATAGAGTATCATAAATTAAGAATTTTGCCAAGTGAATTATGCTTGACATAAACTGGAAAAAATGCGCCAAGATAAAATTTTTAAATTCACTTCAGTTTCTCACTGGATTTTACAAAATTTAATATTTAGGCATGATTTGAGTCGTAAAATTGAAATATGGAAAAAATCGGTTTGTCATATCAGAAGTCTGATTTTGTATCAAAATACTTATATAAGAAAAATCCTATCTATAAATCTAATATATATAATAAGTCACGCTTTCGAGATATGAAAAACGTAAATAAATTTCATCGTTCGGCCCAGTAGAATTGGATATGTAGAACTGTCCCCCCTTTTCTCTTGTTTTTGTGCAGAGTGTACATCATACAGAAAAGTTCCCTGAAATTTAGCTTTTTTATATTACAATATTTACCGTAATTAATCTCTTGAATAATTAAGAAAAGAATTATACATACGAGTATAAGTAATTCTCTGGTTAATTATTGTCATATTTCACGTAATCATATTTGTAAGAACTTGAACTTTGCTTAGTTATTTTTGAAGCATAAACCGATAAAATGTAAATATATATATATATATATATAAAATCACAAAAGTCATTAAGATCTAAATAAAGAGGAATAACAACCACATGTATCTTCAAAATTTGCTTAGAAGTATTAAAAATGTCATCATAAAAAAAAGCGAAAAAAAAATAAATGCTGACAATATTTTTAATTTAAAGTGAATAATGGCAATTTACTACAAATGTTTACCGAAACTTTCTGTAAAACTGGTGTTAATAAATAAGAAAGGTACTTTTTATGAACAGTTAAAACCCTAAAGGTGGAATAAATCTTTTCTGGAAACCGAATTCTGAAACGTATTGGAATCTTTAGAATCTTAAGTCCAATGACATCCTACAAGAATGATAATAAGGGGGAGAAGCAAAAATACCTGATATGGTAAATTTTTCATTAAAACAAAGTTTGAGATCTGCATTTAATAACAAGTAATTTTAAGAACACAGTTTTTAAGGCGCACCTATATTTATTAAAAAGCTATAAACTGAATTCAGGAAATGAGGAATATAATTACAACTCTTGAATATCTTGAGTGTGGCTTTTGTTTGCCTTTTATATTATATGAAGTCACTTTCCTCATTGCTAATTTTTATAGTTTTTTTAAAGTAAAACTGTTCTCCAAATTTAGTGTTTGCTTTAGTTTTTATTTTGTGCTATCAAATTTCATTAGATTTCATAAGACTTAAAAGTCTTCATAAGAAATAACTGTATAAAGGCGGAGTAATCTCTCCATCTTTAGTGAAATTAAGTTAAAACAATAGTTGTGATCTATGAATATGCAATTATTATTAATTATACCTTTAAAAAAGATTTTAGATTATCATTTCATACAGATTTTAAATTACGAGGAATGCTGTAACTCTTTTCTGTTAAGCTAGAATTAGAATTTTAAATGCGAAAACGCCTTAATTTAAATTGAATCATTGGAAAAAACTGAGTGAGCATAGCAGTTTGTAGAGCATTCTTGTCTACTAAACATACGCATGAGCTTTACAAGCATGCGCCGTAAACGTCATAATATAGATACAGCTATAGCATGAACACTGTACAGGCTATTTATTTGATTTCATTTCATACTTATATTATATGTGATATTGATATTGTGCATTTTTGAACTGAATGATTGATCTTGGAATGCTTACAGTGCTAGAAATGAGATAAAAATGTGAAGCTTTTGCAGTTCTATCCACTGATTCTTAATTCTGAAATAACTATGGAATAACTATGAAATAACTATAATTACAACAGATCAGATATTTAATTTAACTTACAAATTTAATTGAATGTTATGACGCGTGCTAACATTTCGAAAAGAGCGTGACACTATAATCAGCTTAATGTAATTAGTTGAAATAAAACAGGCAGTAGCTGTCTAAAGAATAAAAACAGGCCTCGAAACTTGTAGTTTGTTGCAGAGTATCCAAGAAGGAATAGTGGATTTTATCACGTCTCTGAGAAACATGTTTTATGTTAAAAGGAATCAAAGTATTTTTATGTCAATCATCTAAGATCACGGGCAAAATGAGTACATTTCAGTACGTGCAAATAGTACGATGGACACCATAGCGAAATTCAGTTTCAGTCTATGCTCTGGAAAGGACATGCAACATAGCACTTGCGATGCAATTTCGGTTCTTACTTTAGAAAGAATGTCTAATGTAACTTTTTCAATTTAGTTTGGGTTCGTACTCTAGCAAGAACGTCTAGTATAGTGCTGCAATTCAGTTTCGGTCCGTACACTGGCGAAAACTTGTAGTATAGCGCTTGCTACTGCTTACGTGTTTCTCTTCTTAAGGTAGTCAACATTATCAGTTCTTTCATCGCAAACTTCAGTTTTGACAAAGCTCTAGAGGAAGAAGCTCTAGAAGGGTAAGATTTGGATTTCTTACCGGTCATAAAGAAGATTCAATTCTACCAATCCACTGTCCTGCAAGTTAATGATCAATGATTTGCAGAATGGTAGTATAATGGATCCATCTCTTTGAACGAAAACCTACAACTCAGCCTCTGTGATTTTCATTCAATCCATTTGAGGATACAAGAAGAATTATAGCATTCTGAGAATATATTCGAAGATGATAATAGTTTAACAAAGGAGAAAGGAAATAAAATTCGTTTTACTCACTAGACTACGCCAGGCACCAATCTTTGGAGAATCTAAGATACGTTCTGCATTGCTTACAGATTTTCAAAATATATACAGCACACGCATATAATTGTTTTAAGAAATCAAATTAAATAAAAGTGTTTTTACCTCATTCCACATAACACATACATCCCAGATACCTTATAAAATTTACCACAGCTTATAAGAGATGCTATATAATTGTTGCCAATAATAATTTTCCTCGCTATTTTTTGTTAACTATAAAGTTCTAACTGCAACATGAGTAAGAAAACAGGGTCAAACATAGCTCAAAATAGATACATAACAGACTTCCATCAAAAATTAGGTTTCCAGCAAGCAGCATTAAAAATCTTCTGAACATCATTGAAAACTTAAAAGCTTTGCAGATATACAGAAGTGGCTTCATTTACGAGATTACGAGTTTAAGATCAATATAATAGATACGCCTAAATATGAGATAGGAAATAATTTTTATAAATTACAAATAATGTATAAGATTTTGTCTAGTTTTAGTAGCTCTAAAGTTTTTCAAGCTTGTCCAGTTTTAGTAGCATTAAAACAGAATTTAAACTAGATTTGTGCAGTCATCATGTATAATTTAATACATATGCTACTCTGTATTTTATTTTCGCTTCTAGCATTATTCAGTTATATTTGAAATTGAAATATAGAAAAGATTATTTATGCTGAACATCCGTAATTAGCGCAGTTTCGACAATTTTCTGCAGCCATATATGTTATTTTATGTCAGATGTTAAAGTTATAAAGCTATAATATTGATAGTCATAAGTAGTAGGACAAGAAAAACTGAAATATTATTTTAGTATATTAGCATAGTTATTGAAACTGCATTAAAATAATGTAGCTACCAGTTTTATTAATGATTAAGTAATATGAAATTCTAATATCTTTTAAGCAAATTTAGTGAGTTTTTGAAGGTCTAAAGCAAAATAATTATTCGATGAAGAAGTGAAAATATTATTGTAACATAAAAAAATAAAAGATGCTTATCAAACAAAAAGGATTCTCAGAACACGAATATAAGGAAATTAACAGAAAATTCGATTCTTTAACTATAAAATAAACAAAATTATCATTAAGGCACAAATAAAATTTTATACTATAAATAATCTGCTTGTTTGATTAATAAAATTTTATACTATAAATAATCTGCTTGTTTGATTAATAAAATTTCAGTAATTTAGTTCTGCTGCATCTGATATATATAATAATTTGCTGTTAATAACACTAATGAGATAATTTATGAAAATTATGAACTAGATATTAAATGGATATGAATTCGATATTATTTAGATATATTATAAATTATAGTATCAAACAGAATATTAAAATATCAGATACAGATGAAATTATCAGGATGTACATATTTTGTTTTCATATTTTTCGGGTTATTATACTGATTTCAATATATTGGTCTAATTTAAACCATAAAATAAAGATCTTTTACCTCAAGCCTAGTAACACAACTGATAATATGCCTGTCAATGTAGTTTAATAAAGTGCTTGTCAACTTTATACTATAACGAAAATTAGAAATACGTTTTTAATACCAAAACGCTTTATAAACATAGTTTCATACATGTTTTTATATGCGTAGTATCGAAGTAACTTAATATATAAGAGTAGCTGTAAATTCGTCGCAGTATTTAAAATGACAGAACAGATGACTACAAAATACAGCAATAAAAGGTATCCCTGTTTATATAATAAAAAAGGGAAATAACAATATCCATTGATAAAAGTAACGTTTTATAGTTAAATTTGCATAATAACCAAACAAATGACAGAGACTTTTGGAAGATATTACATTTAGGTAGTAAGTCGATCGAAGAGAAATGACTTGAAATCAGTGGATAGGACTTGGAATGGCGCCATTTTGCATGTCTTTCAATTTATTTTTCAGTTCGTTTTCTCTGTGTGAAACTTTTTATAATTTTGTTGTGTTTTTTGCCTGCTGCTTCACTGATCTGCTGCTTTTGGTTTTCTTTCTCTTTCCCATTGTAGGCGGTGTTTTAGCGCCGGCAGAGACTTGCCTCATCATGAACTGGCTGCCACCTCATCCATATATGGCCCCATTGACAAGTAGGTTATTATATACCAATTACAATCATAATTCCTTCCTTCCTTTCCTCCTTATGCAATTACTTGTGTTGCACGGTGATATTCGCCAAAAAGGCGACTATAAAATATGTCTTTATGATGACGAAGTTTTATTTTTATTTAACACGCGAATAAAACTGATTGAAATTTCGTGAACAATAACGTTAACCAATTACCCAGAAACTAGCTAAATCGGAATAAACATATTTTAAACTACTGAATAAATATAACTGACGTAACAGATAGTTTTCTCATACTGTTTTTGATTGTTATGGGTTGATATTACAAGTCTTAAGCTGGCGCCCCTGGCATCCTGACTCTTCGGAAAGCATTATGATTTTTTTGAAAATGACGCATTAAGCCTAATAATAATTCTTCCTGATAAATTTTGTTTTACTAAGTAAATAAAGTGCAGATATATGGATGAAAAAAATCACCGACCTCTAGATTAAACAAACTGAAGGAATTTATTTCCATAAAAAATTCAGAGCGTCTTTACATTAATATTTTACAGAAGCTTCGCAGGTATAAAAAAAGTCTGATGTGACTACATGACTTTATAAAGATACTTGACACGGCGTATTATATTATACACTTTTTTTGCTGCATTTCATTTAAACTTATTTCTTTGAATTTCGTCAGACATATATTTCTCATTGGATCAATTCAGTTCTCACTTCGCGGTAAGGCAAAATAGCAAAAAACTCAAAGCGTCTTCATAAAAAATTGTGAAATACAGAAAAAGCAAAAAACACCAAATACAGTTTAAAACAGTTGAAAATTTTTTTTCAATTAAAATTGTAGTTTCTAGGCCAAACCAAGAAATTCGGCCAACGACCCAGAAGACAAAAGTTTCGGTGCACACAATTGAAAGTTAACTTTAGGTCCCCTTTGGCAAAAATTCTCTTAAGTTGGCGCGCCAACGGACCTAATTCGCATATTTCAGTAACAATTTGAAATTTAAACAAACGCCGGCCTCTTTAGGCATAGAGCGATTTGCAAACTGTTGATAATTCTAAAACCATTTCATGTAGATTGACTGAAGGCATAAAAGCCTTAAGCGGAACATAAGAATAACATAATTCAATCATTTCTAAAGCAAAAAATATACAAGTAACGAACGCATAACAATCAAAAGTACGGAGTTCACCGAGCCGAGTAAGAAGTTGGGTTATATATATATGCGTCTGTTGAATTGCTGCAGCATATAATTGTTGATGGATACTTTCTTGATATTTTTCTTTGAAATATGATACCCCGAAATTAGAATATCTGCTTTAGTTCGTACTAGAAAGTACAAACTAAACACAGGGTAGTCCAAAACCACTTGAAACATTAAAAATTAACTGTAAAAAAGTATGACCAATTTAATTCCATATTTTAAATCCATAAAATGTTTTTAATCCTTTATAAAATTATTTTCAAAAACTAAGTGCAAAATTCTGGAATAAAATTTATTGAAAAAGTTAGGAAATGTTAAAAATGAAACTAACATTTAACATGGGAGGATCAAAATTCTAAGACGGGAATCGATCATTTCTGGCTCGTTTGCAGCAAGAGCTTCCGATGGGTGAACTCGAAAAGAGCTATCGCTTTTTTCAAACGAATCAGTATTCTTTCTCTCAGTAGAGTGCATTCGTTCTTTGAATTAGTTCGTGAATGCATAGCATAGCTTTAGTAGATAGACAGTCTCCAAAATGTAATAGTTTGACAATCCGTACTGATTGGATACATGAAAGTTATCATGGATTTTTGCACGTGTAACAGCAGTGTGAGCCAGCTTCCATTACGGGCCAGTTTCTCTCCACGAAGGCATCCTTTCCCTTAGGCAGATCAATCTGCCGTAATTCATCTTAATCCAGTGATGTATTCAAAACGCATTTTAGAGTGGGCTGCTGGCCAATGTTATGCATGCCAGATTTCAATCCTGTTATCTAATACGTTACGCTTTGATTATTCTTTCATCATAAAAGTCATACGATTTTCAGTAAGAGGGAAAGATAAGCGTCCTATCATGCCCTGAAACTGAATTTATATTTGGACTTCACTTATGAAAGAAGTAAGCAATTTATTGTTCATTTAAACACATCATGTGTGGGGTTCGTAAACAGAACATCCGAATTTATTAGAATAAAAGCATCAAATCCTCCAAATAAAGACAGTAAGCAATAGTTGTGAACTTGACTTTTTGTTCCTTCTTTCTGTATGAGTCATTTATTATATTCATATAGTAACATTCTAAGCTTCATCAAGAGGTATGTAGGTTTCTTCAAACTGTTTAAGCTAGAGCAGGAGTTCGCAACGGAGGCGGTATTGATTTTTAGGAAGGTAGATGAAATTTTAAAAAGCGTCAGTGAGATCAAGGATTGATTGGGGGTCGATGGCTGAATATTCACCTGAAAGTAATCGGCCTAATTAAGATCCCAATAATTCCAAAAATAAACTTTAATAAAACTGATAATTAATTCATTTTTGATATAAAACTATATCGTGTCGTAAGGAAGAAATTATGTAAAATAAAGGAAAAATACAGTCAAATTACTTAATATATCTCAAAAATCAGTAGTGTTTTGATGCAATAAGTGCAATATAAAAATGCAAAACTCAGGAACAGAACAAAATAAAACAAAACGAAACAGAACAAAACCTAAAGAATCACAGCAAAATCTATAACCGCTGAACTGAGATACACCTGATTTTGATATCATAATGCAAGAACTGATTGCATTGAAGACAGATCTTCAAGCCCGATACTTATTGAAAGCACAAGAGTGCGCTAAGTTTTGGAATTTAAAAGAGGTCCTAGAAAAATATCCCAAAATAAATTTGTTACTGAATCGAGATTAGTAACTTTTTCTTCTTATCTAGCAAAAGCAGGCTTTAGCCAAGATAATTTACTACGGAGAACAAGAAACAGCTTGAATATTTCTGAACGAAATGATTTAAGAATAAAGTAAGCAATTAACTGTGTGCCAAATATTAAATAAAATGCATCAGTACATCAAGTATAGCCATTACGGTGATAATAATCGAAATTTTATGTTAATTAAAATCTGTTAATTTTGTTGAAAACTTGCTTCTATTTATAAAACTGAAAATAAAAATAATACAAAAAATAATATACATAAATCTAATAAACGCTTTTGAAAAGCATTTGTTCATATTTTTAGTCCAATTGTTATCTTTAAGTTATATGCTCTATGCTGTATATTGTAGAGAAAAATGTATTTTTTTTTATGTAAATTTTCGGGGTTCGATCCCGAAAACCACTCTTTTAAAAGGGATCGATGCAAGGAAAGGGTTGAAAATCCCTTATTTAGACATAAGTAACTCTCGCGCTCCGCTAATGGGCGCACACACAGTATAGTGGCTAGTGATTCTGATGGGCCCAGGTTTGAATCCCTGAGAAGACCTGGATGATTGTAAAGGTATATTGTTTGTGCGGAGACATGCAGAAATACACGGAGAGCCGGAAGTTCTCTCGAATGGTTTGGTGCACGGAGGTAGGGGAGAGGGGAGGGAGATTCTCGAACTAGTTTTCCGGGTGCTCTACCTCAAAACAGGGGTGGACGTGGGCAAAGTCGTACTTTCAACTATATGGTGCTTAATGCTCATGCCAACGTCAAGTGTATGCTATCCTTGCCACGATAACATTCGTGGGCTTGTTCTGAGTAGCTGAGCTTAGGTGATCTGATTAAGTGAGATTAACAACAACAGCATCAATACACAAATAATAAGATCACACACTTAGAAGTTTTGGTCATCTTAGAGAAATTATTTTCAGTGGTTTATTTTGTTTTTATTAATGTTTATTTTCTCGAAAATATTTGTTGCTTTGAGACGTAATTATTTAGTATATTCTCAGATATGGTCATCTTTAATCTATTAAGATCTATTAGGCTTAACGCTTTCATTCCTGAGCTGCATTCATAATTCTTCAGTATGTATTCATTTTTGTATTCTTAATGCAACAAAATCAGCTAAGGAAGTGTTTTCCGAAGCTTAAACACGCTGCGAGTACCACTTAATGGCTGACAACATCAACTCGTAACCATTTATGTTAGATTAATGCATTTTCCTGCTAAATTGATTATTTCCAAAAAATTCTATGAACAAAAATATTCATATATATATAGCAAAATAATATTTCAGAAATGATCAAATGATTTGTTTGAATTATAATCTCTGGTTTCTTGTTTTCGAGATGATATTAGAGTTATGTTAGAATATAATTTTAATGTTACGCATGCCAATGAAACGCGTGGGAATTTTGTTACGCAGATCAAACATGTAAAAAAATGTAGGCATCACGGAACTTCAAGTTTAATTCCAAAAATATAGCAGCGAATGAAGTGTCATCTTCACTTTTTGTTCTAGTATTTTTTGTAAGAACAACATTACCGATTTGAAAGGAGTGATCATTTCTAAGGATTATAGAAAATCCAAAAAGGACAAATCAAACGAAGCAAAGAAGAACGAAAGAAAGGAGAAGGGGAAAAAATATTAAATTCGAAAAAGATTTTGAATGAAAAGAAATAATTGCAAAAATGTTAAAAAACATTCCTCGTTCAACAATCGCCGTAGCTGACAGTTTGTCAGAATTAACGCTAAATTTTAATCCCTTAATATTTTTCTTCAGTTCTTCTGGCACGATTATTGGCATACGAATAGAGATGTTTTTAATAGATTTTTTTTCCTCCCCCCCCTTCGACATCTTAATACCGAACCACACCCCCAATTCTAATTGCGCTTTACTTTTGGTATTTAAGCACTTTCTGCCCCTCCCATACCTGCTAAAAAAACGACTAGCATACGAAGGTACGTGCACGCACAAACACACATACACACACAATAGCGGCTCTTTTATAACTGCTGTTCTTTGTTTTGCAAACCAAAAATGATGATGATTCATTCTTATATCGTTTCAATCATACTTCAGATCCACCATAAACCGGAGAAGTTGAAATTAATTAATTATTTTTTCCTTATTTGTTTAATATTTCTTGTCTCCATTCAACTGCAGCCTTTTTTTTAATGCCTGCATGTGTGTATGTGTACGTGCTTACACATACATTGCAGTTTCCTTTGTACAGTGCTAAAGCTGTTTGATATGATATACTTAACGCTGTTGGAAAAATACCTCCGTTCAAACACACACATACACATGTGTAGTGTGTGATGAAAGAGAAAAAATCGCAGATGATAGGGGGACAGCGAGGGGAAAAAATAATAATTCCAGACGTTTTAATTAATTCCAATAGACAAGTTCGATTCCACGTATTTTGCAAAGGACCGGCTTTATGAAAGAGAAAAAAAAATGAAATGCGAAAAAAAGAAAAAAAAACTTGAGAAGCTGCACACAATAATCTTCTACTACCGGACGTCAAAAACAAAGAAAAGTAATTAATTGGCATATCTCTGTCGGTGATTTTTTTGATTTACTTATTCAAACTTTTTTTCACATTTATCTTTGTTTTTACGAAGTTGAATTTACGGTTAGTTTTTGGTATTTTTTTTAATTCTGTAATTCCTTTTGTGTTTGATTGCGTAGATTTTGTCCCCCCCGAATACATTTACTTTCTTTTCTTTATTTGTTTTTTTTTTAACCACAGTGCTGTATTTTTAAGCAGACATATTTGTTGTGAATTTAGTTGCTTTTGTATGGATATTTTGTAAGGAGTTTCTGTACTAAAGCTACGAAAATAAACAGCGGTTTTTTTATAAAATGTTAGAGATCACAGAACGGTTAAAAGAAATATACGGCAATCATCAACAGAAAGTTTAAACATGTATGTAAAAAAAGTATTCACATAAAACATTAAAAAAAGGTATCGTGATAAAAGCGTGATTCCTTTCAATGAAGCAGTCTGCTGAAAGAACGTTTCAGATTTTTATCATTTTCTCCATTTCACCATAAAAAATGAAAGAAATAGATTTTATATAACGGCTTGTATAGCAGCAAGTCAAAATTGAAAAAAAAATAAAATAGAAAATTAAAAATATGTACATCTTATTATCTTAAAATTGCTGCTAATATCTAATTAAAAGAATACAGTTTAACTGTAAGAGCATGAATTCTTATATTTTTAAAGTAGTGTAATTTTAAAACACAATTTCAAAAATGTAACTTTTGGAAATTAAAAAAATTTTGTACACACTATCGGCTGCATAAAATATTCATGTATGATTCAGAAAAGCATTGATATCCTTAGAAAGTTTTTCACGAAGGCACACCTTCTCATAGTTAAATAAACCAAATTAAGCTAATCAATAAACTGTTTTATCATTCCCTTGAATTCCTGCTATGGGTTCCTCCTTTCATTTAGTTTTGTGTAATTCGGCACTGCGTAGAATCAACATTGTTCAAGACATGGCTGAAATTGTCATTGCGCACGACATGATATAGAATCGAAATTCCGCATGGCACAGCGTAGAATCGACACTGTGCAAGACAATGCGTGAATCGACATTGCGTTGAACGCGGCTAGAATCAATATTGCGAAAGATATGCTGTAGAACCACAATGGCATGCGATCGATAAAAAAATAGAAATTTTGACTGCTATGTAATCATGAGTAACAGAATTAATGCACATTGGTGACCTGCACAAAGTCGTCACAGATATACAATCGGACAGTGTGTAAGACCAACGCTCGCACAGAATCGACACAGCGTAAGACTGACAATGGCATATAATCGACATTGGCATAACATAAATAAGGCTCACAATAATCAAAAATAATAATCAAAAGCACATACTTAAGCAGTTTTTTAGAGTAGTGCAAGATCAACTTCGACATAGAATCAAAATCTATTTCTGGCTTGCTCTGTCGATTCTGATTGACAGAAAGTTTCTCACGCAGTGTAGATTCTATGTTGCATTTCCTTTTGCTTTACATTTAACAGCCATATATACATGCAATGATGTAGAAACTGATTTCCGACGGAGCGAAAGACATGACTTATGAAGAGACGGATCTTGTTGAATAAAAGATATTAGCGGACGAGACAATTTAACACATTTTATTTTATTGAGTAGCACGTTTTTGATATGTAATACACATTGAAATAGATGGTATCTGGACTCCTGTTCTTGATCACATCTGTGTCTTTTCTACATCGCGTGATAATAGTACTGATGAAAGAGAGGTAAGCGGCGACTTGTTGGCAGGATAGCAAGCAACAGCGGGAATATAACGTGTCTAAGTTGGGTTCGCATTGATTTGAGTTTTGCTACCGATTTTCCCGCTGATTGTTAAAAAGTCTCGGTTCCCAAACTGAAACCTTATTTGCCGAAGCATTTGCAAATGTTCGAGCCATTAGCGTTACGTAAGAATCATGACATACACTAATTTTGGAAATGCCGCAGTTCAGAGAATATTATTATAAGCAGTTACTGTTTTTAGAACAGAAAGGAGGAATATCTAAATTAATTAAAATAGAGAGTTAAGAGACAATTTCAAATTTAATGTATTATTTAATGAATATTAATATAATAAATAATAAATATATTACTTAAATAAGTAGTTAGTAAACCTCATTAACAGGAACTTTCTTAAGGCGAACACTCGGCTGACATGAACAATTATAGGAAATTTAATCTATTAATCCGAATTATAAATTGTTTTTTAATCCGTTGCATCTTTAGACTTTTTTTAACGCGAACTTTCAAATTTCCACATTTTTCTCTGTTGTTTCTCTGCTAGGGCTGCATGCAGAACTGTTTCGTCCCCTAGAAACCTCACAGAATCCACTATATTCTTTAAAACATAGCCAGCACGAGTAACACTTATCGACAGTTGCGATTATTGTGTGAACAATGAACTTCAGTCGCGTCGACAATGAACAACAAATTCAATTCCGGGCTCAGATATGATTTTTTATTCTTTAAAAGTTAATTCATAAACCTGATGTTGAATCTTGAATAATTCTAACTTAGTGAGGTAAAATTCGCGCTGCTGAAACAGTGACGGAAACGCCAACTTATGCTTGATGTAATGAGTATGCTTGATGAAAGTAATGAGTGTGCTTGATGCAATAAAAGCTATCGCTGCATTCTGGAAATCTTACTACAACACACACAGAATTGTTTTAGAAGAGCCTGGAGACATTAATCCTGTTGGCGGGTTATATGGTGACAATGATTTTCCTTCACCTGACGAACAGAATATTCTACAAGATGTTGTGAACCCCGGTGTTAGTTCTGAGAAGTTGGTTAGGGCAGATGATGATGTTGCTGTGTATGTTTCAGTGGAATTTGATGTACAAGCAGTTGTGACTAAGGTGCAAGAAATGTCATCAGAAGAAAGCGAAAAGGACAATATCATTCCACCCAACGGGCGGGAAGTGTTACACGCCTTGGACACTTTAGAATGTTTTGCTGCAACATTCGAATTGAGCGCTAGTTTTACAGAAGCCATGAAGTTACCAGGCATTTTCGTTTTCGTCTACGGCAGAGCAATATAAGGAATTTTTCAACGGAAAATTATCAGTGAGCACGTTTTTTAAAGTTGCAATAGAGTATATAATGTAGTACTGTAGCGTTAAGACATACCTAATACACTCTAGCACGTATGTACACTGCGAAAAAGGGGTTGGGACAGTTCTATATCACCCGTTCTACTGGGTCGATTGACGAAATTCAAATTGCGTTTTTCATGCTTCGCAAGTGCGACTTAGGATATGTATCATAATTATGTATAGCATTGTTCTAAAATAAGTATTTTGGCACAACATCGAACTTTTTCTGAAATGACATGCTGTTTTTTTTTCATATTTGGATTCTACGACTCAAATTATGCCTAAATATTAAATTTTGTAAAATTTGGTGTGAAATTTACGGAGAAATTTACCTTGGCACATTTTTTTCTCAGTTTGCGCCAAGAATAATTTACTTGGCGAAATTTTTAGTTTTTTGCAACCTGTTTTGCTTTTCTTTTTTTCATTGCACAAGGGGGGAAAAAGTCATCTTTTGTACTTTCAAATAATTTTAACAAAGTGCGCAAACCACATTTGCCGCTATTATCGCTTACAACGAATGTGCGAACTTTCAAACCACGCCAATATGTAAATTCACGTATATCTTAGGAAATTTTAAATAAAAAACTCTAATTTTTTGTAGATTTGCCTAGAAATAAATCTACTTTAAGATGATGTCACAAATTTTATAGGTTATAATACAAAAATGTTTTCGAAAAATATTTAAAAATACAAAGTTTAAAAATAAATCATAAAAATTATGCGAATTATGTTTGGATTAAGCCTAAATTTCGAATTCGGGAAGAAGGAATCAAGTAAGTTTAATTAAAAAAAGGAATATGGAAAAAATATTAGTATGTTATTTCATAAAAAGTCCGATTTTGTGTCAAAGTACCTATGTTAGAACAAGGTTATGTATAAATCTAATATATATCATAAGTCGCGCTTTCGAGACATAAAAAATGCAAGTCTAAAATTAGGCTAAAGTGGGTAGATTTCCAGTGTGTTCGATCTGGCAAACAAATGTTTCTAGAGATAAAGGAAGTGTTTCTGATAATCGACAATCATTCAATGGTTGATCCAGATTTTATTGTTAGTTCAGCATATCAGCATTGCGCGGTATTTAAAATTGTTTTAGAGGGCTCCAACTTTATTAATGTTGCATATTTACGTTACTGGAAATACATAATATCAAATAGAGTAGGGAATGCCAAAATGGTATGTTAAATATTCCCTAGACAGTTTATCCAAAGCCAGAAAACAAACAGAAAAATTAGGAAATGTTCTCGCAAATGATGTTTTTATTATCATACCCGCTATTATCACTCAACCCACAAGAAGTGAGCGAGGATTTAAAAGGTGCATATGCAAGACCAAGTACTCTTGTGTAAAAATCATAATTTAGGGCAATTTAGCACGTTACCTGCTATGAGCATAACAGGTGGGTCTCAAAAATATTTCATTCTTTGCCACGAGCATCACACGTGGGTCACAGGTATCTTTCCACATAATGTTAAATAAAAGTCTTGGGCAACTCAGAAATGACTTTATGTTTGTATGAGAACCTCTGGTAAAATTGTTCTTAAAATATTCAACCATTTGCACCATCTATTATCGGCTCTGCAAAACTTTTATTTTAGAATTCATTATTTTTTATTTCCTATACGATGTAAAAGAAATATTGTAATCGAAAAAAATTTCGTGTATCATTTATATCGAAGAAACTATCCATTTTGACTGCTCTCGAATCCATTTCAAGATTTTGCATGACATGTATATGTACAGACAAAATAAAGAATTCTTTTTCCCAAAACGGATTGTAAAATGGATTCAGAGAAGATTTTTTTCGTGACGTATGTACGTACGTACGTATGTATGCATCTCGCATCATTCAAACCGAATATCCTCAGAACGTTGAAATTTTATGTATGAGAGTGTTATAACATGCAGTCAGTCACTTCCCTTTTTGGTTGCAATCGGCAGCACCAAAAGTATATAAATGTGTACATTGTTTATACTTTTCCTCTTATAAACTTAATTTTTGGTTTCAATTTTGTATTTTTCTTTTATTTGTGTTTTACTACGTTTCACGGTGATAATAAGGTTTGGCCTTCAATTATTTAATGCGGCATTTTCTATTTCGTTTTGATTTCTAAGATTTTGGCTTATTATTTATATATGAGATAATACATATAAGATTTATATACATAGATAGATAGACAGATAGATATAGATATAGATCCACTCGGTTATCTGGCTCGGTGAGCTGAGTTTTTTTATTCTTATATGTTGGTAAATTGAGTTATCTTTGCTTTAAAAATGATCGAATCATGTTGTTTTTATGTGCTGGTTAAGGTTTTTATGCTTTTAATTAACCTGCATGCAATAGTTTTAGAATTATAAACAATTTAAAAGTTTTTTAAGTGATACTAAGCCTAAAGATGTCGCCATTTGTGTGCATTTGAAACTCTTTGTAGAACAGGGAACTAAGTTAGTTTCTGCACCAACTTCAATGTTAGGGACCAAAAGTAAACTTTTAGTTTTGTGCATCGAAACATCAGTCTTCTTGCCCGGTAGCCGAATTGCTGGTTTTTACATAGAAACTCTGATTGTAAAAATTGTTTTTTTTAACTGTTTTTAACTGTATTATGTTCGTATATATGCATATTATGTTTTCCTATATTTTACAATTTTGAATGAAGATGTTTTGCATTTTTACATATTTTTGCTTTGCCGCGAAGTAAGAACTGAATTATTTGAATGAGAAATGTATATCTAATGATATTCGAGGAAATAAGTTTAAACGAAACACAGCAAAAAATGTGTATAATTTAATACGGCGTACAAACAAGTCATGTAGTGTTCACAACAGATTTTTTTGCTTTTTTTTTTTTTACTATTTTTATTTTTTCTAATATGTCTTATTATTTACAACCACAAAAGCCTTTATAAGCAATTAAATTACTCTTTTAAGATTTGCATCCCGTTGATTACTTTAACTTCCTATGGGGGCAGTGAACATGTTAAATTCCATTCTAAACTTCCCTTGCTATAAAATATATTTCCATATAGTATTTTCCTTTAAATAAGTGAATCCTGTATTTTATTTTGTATTTCTTTCATTTTCTTGTAGGTTATTTCAATAAGGTTCTTTTCATGTCAGACTTTATATACTTTGCCAACACAATGCATGCCATTCTGTGAAATACGTACGTATTGCATACAAATTTTAGGAAAAGTATATGGCATGTTAAAACAGCATAAACATTTTATACTTTGAATACATTTTAAGTATTCTAAAGAAGGATTCTCAGTGTTGATGGAACATTCCTGGTCGTGGGAAATCGTTCAAATATCGATTAGATTTCTAATGAAATTTGCTATTTAAAAGTATAAAAGTATACTATTGCTTCTCTCTTCATTAATGATTTCTTTTCTAAACAGCCACATAGGTTGAAAAAAAAACAGTTGTAAAAAAGTGCTTAAATAATTTACCTGTCTGCATGTAAGCAATCAACTTATAAGAAGAGACAGGTTTCCGCTCATACAATTTTATTTTCCTAGACCTGAATTTAACGGCTATACCCTCCCGTAGTAAAATCACTTAAATTAGGGACTAACGAAGCAGAGCAGCGTTGGTAATTAAGATTAAAGCTCACCAGCCTATTATTATCAGAACTCTTGTCAGAGATAATCAACCATATTACTCTCATTAAGGAAGTTAAGCGATCCTCAAAGAGGTTACTTAATTTATCATAAAATGTCGTCGTCTTGTGCGTTTTTAAACCTTTAAATATGCATTTTGATGATGGTAGAAGGTTTTCCTAACTAAAAGAATGAATGGATTGTATTAAAAAACAAGGATTCATTGAAAAGATCAGCAATTAATAGTATTATGTACCCTGTTACTGGGTTTATATTAACTCGTTAAGATTCACTTCACGAAGATATGACTCGCCTGATGATGGACTATGGGAACAGCTGAAAGGTCTAACTGAGGTATAGAAGTTTCTCACATTGTTTGAATATGGCCATCGAAATGGTTGAGAGCCTTAAAAAAGTAAAGAAATTTCTCAAACTGGGTTGATGTTATCACTGCAAGAGTTGAAAAGCCTAACAAAGTTAAGAAAATTTAAAGACTCGATGTGATGGGAGCCATAAGAATGGTAGATAGGCTTAGTGAAGAAATTTCTCAGACCAATATAAACTTAACATTTGAATGATACTGTACGAATGTTTAAAAAGTCTAATTAAAGTAAAAAAATTTTTCATTCTTCTCTGATGTGTTCATAGAAGTGGCTGAAATGCCTAAATGTGCTAAGAAAATTTCTTTTCTAACTGGGCCTGATAATGGCTGTAAAAATATTTGATTTGCTTAACTTTAAACTGATGAAATTTCTCATATTGGCGTGTTGATGCCATAGTTATGGTTAATAGACCTAAATTAAGTAAGAAATTTCTCAGACTGGCTTGATGGTGGCCATAAATTCTAAGGAAGGTTTAGAAAAATTAAAATGATGAAAGCTTAGGCAAAATAAAGCGAATTCTCAGGCTGGCCTAATAATATCAGAAGAATGGTTAAAAACCTTAATTAAAGTAAATAAATGTTTCATATTGACCTGATGATAACTATAGGATTAACTGGGAAGTTCTTTATTAGGAAAAGCTATTTCTAAGCACTTTTAACAATTTCCTTCATTTTAAAAATAAACTTACTATAACAGTAAATGTAACGGATATAAATTTATTCCGCGGCTATAATCGTAATCTACAGCGATTAATTTTATTTCTAGTGACCATTAAGAACATCTCGATTTTGTATTAAGTTCCATTACCAAAGGCCAGTAGAATGTGTTCTGCTTATGAGGTATTTTGTTGGCTCGTTTCCAACTGCTTTCTTTTTCTTTTAGGTTTAATTGCATTCATTCATTTCATACGTGTGGCAATTTAGGCTTTTAAAAACTACTCTAAGAAACATAAAAACATTTGTGTGTGGCATCAAAAATAATATTACTTACGAGGGGATATAAAAACAGGGGAACGAATAAATACTCACCATTCGTCGCATCAATCAATTGAAATGCTTCATTTTCTGCAACCGGCATTTCGCAGAACTACTACTGTGGAATTCCAAACCTAATAAAAGAACATAAAAATTAAATCAGCCAAAGAAACAATAATGAAAGGGGGTGAGGGGGTGATTAAACTCACTGCAAACACATTCGAAACAGCTACCACTTATGCGCCACCCTTAAAGTCAAAAAACAGGTGTTACCCGGAGCGGAAACTGTCGACCAATGGAAAGAGAGAACGGCAGCATCAGAGCGCTTCGATAATGACATGTAATTTCTATAATCGCTGTAAATGCGATAATTTTAAGGACATGGTCATTTCGCTGTTATATTATATTCCGATCTCCCGGCCTATAGTAATCTGCGATAAGAGAAACTTTTTTTAATGCCATTTAATTCGCCGAGTTCGGAATGAGGTTGGGTCTTTCTCTTTACCTTGGTTTATAGTGCAGGAAGGGGCGATATAGTCATTGCCAACTTTAATGTTGGAAAAAGGAAATTTTAATTGGCATTTCGAGTGCTACTGCAGAACCGTATGAATAATTTTTTCACTCCCAATAATTCCCAAGAGACTAGTTTCGTTTCGCACGAAATTCAAATTCAGTGTTTTTGGTCTCAAACAGTCTCTAAAAATGAACTAAATACAGCGCTAGAATAGAAATTTGATTAATCAAAGATAATTCGATTTTTCTGATAAATCGAAATGAAAACTTTCAAGAGCAAGGTTTATTAAAAATTAATTTTTCTCAATTTAGAATATTCGATACTTCAAACATTGAAATTGATTTTTGATATTTTCTATCCACAGACTGTTTTAGGCAAAGCATGTAGGGCAATCTGCTTAAGGGAAAGAATGCCTCCTTAGAGGACATTCTAAGGAAAACTGGTTTATATTCTTTTCACACATGGCGAAAACGACTAAAACGTCTATGGACCAAGGTAAAATGCGTTTAGCTTGCAGAGCATCTTTGTAATATAATTACAATTACCTGTACATCATTGAAATAAAATTGGATCAAATAAGATGGAAACAATGGCTAAAGAACAAGGAGAACACCGTCCCGTGTTTAACTCTTTTGCATCGATAAAGGCCAACATCTGTTACTCTCAAACGTTTGAAACGCCCGTATATATGAATTTTTGTTGGAATGGATTTTATTCACGCATGCCAAGTAGAATGCTACAGCGTTAACAATAACCTATTTAAGGAAAGCGATTACTTCTTTCTCGGGGATCTTTGTGCGGTTTTCCCCACTGTGTGCTGTAATGTATACAATTATTTCCACCCAGTTTTATTAAATATGTTTGTACGCACATCTAAAAAGAAACCTAGGCATTTGTTATACGCAGTCTCGAAGTCTCGGTAATTCGAATTTTCAATTCATACACCTTTTTTAAACTTTGATTTCAATTTACTGCAATTGAACCGTATTTATATCAAAATTAATTAAATCAACACAGATAAAGAACTTGTGCAGGCTCTATTATAACTTTCTTTTCTGCTATGTCTGTTATTTTATCAAAATTCCTTGCAAGAAATTACATTGCGAGAGTTTTATTTATTCTACGTGTAAGTCGGCAGATTTGTACAGACAGGTTAAACTGATTAAATGATTCTTTGCCGCCTGTCTTTCTGCTGTCATTCGAAGCATGTAACAATCGGAAGGTCCGGAATATAAATTCCGGCGAGGGCATTACTAATTTTTCATGTTTCCTGCTCCCGAAATTTATGAAAAGCTCAAAGTGTCGTCCGATCTCAAAATGTGGTGGACGATAATTCCTCACTCTCTTGATTTGATGACTGGCTCTCCTTCCTGCTCAGTCAATGTTTTTAGTGGAGAAGAATGTTAAAAGAATTTTCTCTTTCCTTACCAAGTTCGTGATGTAACTGGAAGAACGTCGAGCTTGCAATTGGGAGGTCCGGGGATTGAACCCCAGAGAGGACACTGCTTGCTGACGTTTTACGGTTTTAATGGTAAGTTATTCAAGTTAGATACTACCAGACTTAAATAAAGTAATAAAAAAGTATTCTGTACATTACCTTACATACTGTACTACTAAAGTAACATAGAACTTATTGCATATTAGAATACACTTTATTTTGTACTTCTGTAAACACAGCATTCTTATATTTTAATTTAATACGCCAGCAAAGAGTGAGAAATCAAGAAATGCGCTTTTTGATCTGTAAAACATAACATTCCATTTTAAAAGATGGTAGAAATTAGTATCATTCATCTTCTTAGCGCTATTATTATACTAGAAGTTTCCAAGTACTAATATTAGTTTATAAGTAACCTGTAAGCCTTTATAATATTATTACTTTTACTTTAGAGCTTCTTATTGTGGTAAGTAAGAAAGTGAAGGACAATTATAATAGCACGTTACTGTTGAGAATACAACAAATGCAAAGAAAAAGAACAGGAGCAAAATTTAAAAGGAAGGAATATTGTTACGAAAGCAACGATAAATATACTTCTCCTTCATCTCGGAAAATCGAAATTCCCAACTAGCGTATTTATGAAGATTCAACTTGGTCGTCATAATCAACGAAATCATAGTTTGAAAGCTTTCCTGTGTATAACTAAAAAGTACGCGTAAGGTTATGCAATTGTTATTTCTATTTTTCGCATTTGGTTACATCAGCCCAAAACGGATGTGCAAGGCGTGCTTTGAGGCGGTGTTACGGAATTTTGTCATTTCGCGTGCCAATGACATGTCAGTAGATTGTTGCCACTTTCTAAAACTTAACACTAACTGCTGTGCAAATATGTACACACCTTGCGCATTAAAAAAAAGTGGGGGGGGGGGAATCTATATCTCTCGTTCTAGTGGGCCGATTGACGAAATTTAACTTGCATTTTTCATGTTTCGAAAGAGCAAGTTAGCATATATTAGATTAATATATATCATCTAACACAGGTATGGTAATATAAAATAGGACTTTTTCTAAAATGACATACCTTTTTTTTAATTATATATATATATATATATATATATTTCGATTCAACGATTCAGATTATGTCTAAATTTATGTAAAATTTGGGGGCAATCTTTACAATAAATTTAAAAAGTTATCTTGGCATACTTTTTTGAGTTTGCGAGAATAACTAACTTAGCAAAAATGCTTAATTTATGGTAACTTATTTTTCTTTTCCTTTCACTATGCACGAGCGGAAAAAAGGTGCATCGTTCATTCTTTCAAATAATTTTGACAAAGTGCGTACACCACATTTGGCGTTATTATCGCTTATAAGAAATATGGAAAATTTCAGAGCGAGTCACTATATAAATTCACGGGAAAATTTAAATAAAAACTCTAATTTGTTTTTGTAGGTATACCTAGAAACGTGTTTACTTTAAGGTGATGGTAAAAGTTTTATAGGTTTTAATTCAAAAACATTTCGAAAAATTTATAAATTTTGCTAAAAAATGCAAATGCGAAAGATAAATTAGAAAATATCTGCGAATTTATTTGGATTGAACCTAAATTTCGAAAAAAGAATCAAGTAAGTTTAATAAAAAAGAAAGATATAGTAATAATTATACACCTGAAATATTTTCTGAAAAAGTCAATTTATACTGACGGGCTAAAACATTGGGAGGTAATTAAAAAAAAAAACTGCTTGTGCGATGTTTGCAAAACTTGGCTCTTTGGCATAATTCGAGTCGGAAAATCGAATTATGGAAAAAAAATCGGTATGCTATTTCTGAGAAAGTCCGGCTTTTTGGCCTATGTTAGAGCAGTGCTGTATATATATTTAATACGTATCCGAAATGGCGCATTCGAGATATGAAAAATGCAAGTTAAAGCCCCCCACCCACAGAATGTAGAAAGCTGCCATTACTTCACAACTGGGATACATGAAACAACTTAAAAACATCAATAATGCACAGTATCATCCAGAGCGTACGAAAGATGAGATCGTAGTAATACGCATGGGAGTTCTGTCGTACAATTCCATTAAGGTTAGCAGAGACATAGTACGAATAAGTAAGATGTCGCAGAAAAAAAAAGTTGGACAGTTAGGGTATCCGAATAGCTTAAAGACTCGAGTAATAGGTAAGATTGTTAAAATATATCAGAAAAAAATTGTTAGGGCCTTAGTCATGTGTGTTTATTATGAAAAGCAATGAAATTGAACAATACTCATTAACATCTATCTCTAAGAGCATACGTGATAGGCAAGAATAATCCGAATGTTTAAGATAAAGGCTCATAGTAGAGTTATTCAATTTATCGTGAACAAGCGAAAAATCACGCGACTAATTTAGCAGTCATGCATTACAAAATTAGATTGCAAACAAGTAAAAAGCAGCTGTCCAGATAGCTAGGATATTGGAGGTAGCTGAAGGATTTACGTAGTATGCAAGATTAATCAGAATGTACGAGATAACGCTTGTAGAGGATTGTTAATGCCGTTTCGTAATGGGTAGCAACACACTTATGGAATAAGTGAAATTCATCTGCAATTTCCTCTCATGTAAGGGAACGTCTTTATTGAAATATGTATCTTATCCCTTTCTTTCTCAGTCCACAGTTCAACCTCACAAGTCGTCGATGCCATCATCATCAGTCTGATTCATGCATCCGTCAAATTGCACTTATTTTCCATGTCACCTGTTGATATCGTTGCTCCAATGAGTAATGACTTATTATCTATAAAAGCTCCCGAATGGAAAGAAATGAAGATAGTAAAAGAAAAATAAAAAATGGATAACATCCACAAATTAAAAGCATTTCTTTCCAAGCCTTGATCGCTTATCTCTTACAAAAACTTGATTTTTTTTTCTCCCCCCAACCTCTTCTTATAACTGCGATAATAGTGTATTTTCTTCATAATGTCATTTTCTGGACCTTATTTTTGATTGATCTCGCCATTTCGATTCCCAAATTATACCTTACGATGCAGTGAATCATTTAAATTCCTAGAATGATTCCTTTTCGGAGGTGAGGCAAAAAGAAAAACTAAAAGAACGAATTCCCTTCCTTCCGTCAGATTTTCCTTATCGGTTATGATCGGAAGGACGGGGGGAGAAAGGAATAATTCCCGAGAATTTTCACGCGAATTTTTCCCGAACATCGCTCTGCGTTCAGGTAAACGTCACGATAATGTCTGAATACAAATCAAGAGGGTGCGGTGTCCAGCCACATTTCAACCAACCCAGACTTCGTAATAATTTATGATTAGTAAACCCTAAGAGAACTGCGGGGTTAAGAGGTTGGTGAAATTTTGTCTAGATTTTCCAGTTTCGTATCACACCGTACAGGCACTTTTATTGAGCCGAAAAATTAAAGGCAATGCACATTGCTTTGTTTATTTTTTAACTGAATTTTCATAACTTACCTACCGCTTTCTATAAAAGCGTTACGATTAATTCAGAACACTGATATGGAACAGTTAAATTATTCATCACTGGTATTATACCAACATTAATATTTATATATGTCCATATCTTTCAAGATTACGAAGTTAATATAGTATTTTATTTATTGTAACTACTTTCTTAACCGGTATTTACCATGTTGTTATTTAGCTGAGCCTCATCGGTTCCCATGTGAATGTCACAATGAATTTAAAATGTCCCTATAAGGTATTGGTCCCTATGAAGTATCCCTGTAAGATAGTTCTTAATTTGATATTCATAGAAGTACAAATCTACATTTTACCTATCTTCTCCTTTATTACCTAAACTAATGTTTCTCAGACTTTTGACACTTGCTGAAGTCTTGAAATGATACTCGCTTATCATGTCTCAGAGAAACTTCACATAAAATTTGAAAATTGGAAATTGGAATGGAGCTGAACAAAGTCGTACTGTCACCCTTAAGACGGCCATGCCAAGGATAGATGCAGGTCTGTGCTCCTAGCCGCGATAAAAATGACTTGACTTGTTCTGATTGGGTCAGGCAAGTGAAATAAGCTATAATAACGGCACAACATTATCCCACATAGAACCCCTTGCTTTTTCGCGCTAAACGTCATCACTGTTCTCATTAAATATTGAAACCTTTTTATCTTCGGTGAATTCTTGAAATAATATTCATATCTCAAGTAATCCTACCACAAAATTAAGGATATAAAATAAAGTACAAAACTGGTTCAATATACATTTATACATTACATACAAGAGACATTTAATTTAGAGCCTATTCATTTTTATAAAAGACACCAACTGAGTAGCAGTTTCACGTAGAATGTTTAACATTTAATGACAGTTGAGGACAGAATTGATAGTTCATCTTAAAGTATAATTCTAAAAAGGATTCCTTGTGTCCTATATTTTGTTAAACAGAAGAACCTCTAAAATATCATATTAAGTAAGGTCTGAGAATGAGAAAAATATGAGGTGTAGATGGGAGGAAACATAGAGAAAAGAAAGTTTCGAAGCTTTTTATTTTTTCTTATTTAATCTTATTTTCGCGAAACTTCTTCCATGTTTTGAAAAGGACTAAAAAACTTCAATTGCTGATAATGAATACTATTGTATTTACGAACTGGAAAACTACTGATAGTGACTGTTGTATTTGCGAACTACTGACAGAGAGTACTAATTTACTTACATAAAGGGAAACTGCCGATAGTGAATACGAATTTACGAACTGGGATGAGTCAGATTGCTTTATTGAAAGTTACTTTAGTTATAATCAAAACTGGTTTAGTTTTCTGTTGGAAAGAGTAGTAAATTTTATTTTTGGAGTTAAATTAAAACGTCTCAAAATTCTAGTGAAATCTGTTGCAAAGAAAATAAATTTGTATATAGAAGTATAAATAGCTTACGTAAGACTGGTTTGAATAGTTATAAAGAATTTTTTTAGCCCAAAGTGGCAATTTGTCTAGAAAGGCTTTTAATTTCGTTTCGGTATTTTGCGTTGGTTCATTACAAACAGCGTTTCACTTTTCAAATTGCTGCCATCAAATAATAGTGCCCTGCATTGTATTTAAAGAAAATAAATAGGGAAGTATGTATGTTTTTCGCATTGTGAAAAACCAACGCTACTTAGAGCCATCGAATTTTGAACAACGTAATCCTCCACCCGAACATGGGCACGTGGAAGCCCAAATTTTCAATTACGAAGAACATGATATTTAAAATAAAGAAAGGTAACACACAAAACGTTAAAAAACGCCCCCTTTGGGCGTAATATAAAATCTGAAAGTGTTCAGATTTTTTTTTTTTCATAATTTTGAAATGTTATAATAAATCCGCCTGCGCAACTAAGTCCAGATATCAACGTTTTCACTGTTGCTGTGTCAAACAGATTGGGGAGCATGGAACTTAAACTGTGCTAGAAAATTAAACTGATTGAGGGGTATGAAAATCAGTCCACTGCAGAATCATATTAAGAAAATATGAAAATCAGCAAATTTAAATTGATAACGCAATATGAAAATCTCTGTATTAGTTCAAATTAATTAAGCTTCGCAAAAAATAAAACACCTGCTTAATGC
>KK114171.1:227419-273664 GCA_000611955.2 Stegodyphus mimosarum | reverse complement strand
AAGATAGCGACTGAATATAATGTAAGACTTTTATGGGTTTATTTTTTTTTTCTTTTCTTTGTCCGGGAAAGAGGAACTTGGTACATCATCTGTAGTACATATGCCGTGCCACGAGCCTTTGCAGTCTGCCAGCGGATCAGCATTTTAAGTTTCAAAGAAAGTCCACATGGTTGTTATTAATTTTATTAATTAGGGAAGTAAACAGTTAAGGGCTTGCATAAATGCTTAAAGCAGCAGAGTGTAGAATTTTTTTTAACATTTTAGTTTAAATAATATTCTTAGAATCTTGTTTGTCAGTACTGCTAAATGAGAGACCTCTTTTTGGTCCTTCCTTTAACAGTTTTTTCTCAAATAAAACCTCTTTTGGGGAGGAGGTGGTGGAAAGGAAAGAGGATCAAGTAATTCGTCGAAAATGTTTTCAGCATTTCAGAGTGAAAGCAAATGCATATAACATTAAATCAAAGGGTGTGTCACGAGTAGAGGAATAATTTTACCGCGAGAAAAAACTGAACAATTCCAGCAGCGATCGTGGGCTAAGTAATGAAAATTCACGATACATTTATGGAGGATTTATGGAGGGAAATTAACTCTGACAATTTCGCAAAAAATCTGCTGTTGAGGCTTTAAATTAACACTTCAAGGCCAAGCTGTATACCAGAAATGAAGCAATAGCATAAATTACTAGTACCCTTAGAATTATATTACATGTTTTTTTATTCATGTTTCAAATTTATAATTAGAAATCAATCAAATTCTGAATATTTATTAAACATTACTCTTTTACATCAAAATTATCATTTAAAAGGACGGTATTTTTTAATACATTACACACATCGTCTTCATTAGGAAGCAGGTTTACAAAAAACGGGTTGTTCCGCATCAAAAATCTTTGTCGATTTTGACATGCAAAGGAGAACGATTTTGTGAAACTCTGGTAGCGATTTTTTTTTCTTGTTCTTTAGAAGCTCTAAAAAACTTACTCGTGATTCAGGCTTTTGGCTTGAATTTTCGGAATAGGACTAATTATGTTGCAACATATTTTTGCAGAAACTTCAATTGAAAGTTACTTAAAAATTATTTTAATTCTAGAAATAATCTAACCCTTAGGATAAAATTAAAATTAATCTGAAAAATACGAAAATTCGTGGACTGATTCGACACAGACCGAAAATTTCGATATTCGCGGAATTTTTTAAAATCGGCTAGAACTCGCGAAAATAATAGAAGAAATTCTCAGAATGGTAAACTTATTGTTCTAATTACAATACGTTTACGTATCCTATTATCATGAATTAACAAACATATATTATTCAAAATAAGGCGTAACTTTCTCTTAAAATATTTTCTTATGACACATACAAAAAATTCTTTTATGCTATGAGCGGTGTATATGAAAGTCAAACCCCGCGTAGAAATTTCGTTTTCTTTTTTAAAAATTACCTTAACTTTTATCATTTTTATACAACTGGATGCGTCATTTATTTTAGCTTTTCAATTCATACCATTTTCTTTCTTTTTTAAAATATATATATATGAATAATTTAACAATAACATTACGCATAATTTTGAATGTAATGTTTATCTATAAAAATGTAAAGTTATGAGGGGCATTTCAGTAACTCAAAGTCATAAATTTAACGTTGACGGTGTTTGCAGTTTACGAAGAATCCTTAGTGCAAAATGTATAAATATTTTGCTTAAAAGTATCCCAAAAATTTCTTGAGAAAGATGTCCTTAGTTTCTTATCGTATTATGAATAAAGTTAACAGTTTATGGCTGAAAACAGCATATTTTTATGTTTTTGTAAATTACATGACTGAGCTTATACTTAATAAGTCCGAAGGGCAAAAATATATGATTTGAAATAAGAGCACATATGTGGTAAAAAGCACTGTCTATTTTGCATAATAACAGAATTATATTAGAAATGAAAGGACTAAAACACATTATATATTTCAGAAATAAACAATCTATCGTAAAATAAAATACCTCGTGGTTTTCTGCTATGTGTAACGTGAATACAAACCTGTTTCTGTTGTAATGTCCTTTACAACGGCACGTTTTCTTAGGCAAAGAGTCCTTTGTGTATTACCATAAACAACTTAACAAAATAATAGTTAAATCCCTATATAAAATACTGTTAAAAATTGGAAAAAATATTTCCCACACAAACACATTACAAAATATCTCAATTAAACACCAGTTAAAAAAAGATAAAAGCATAAGTGCCAGTTATCTCCAGACATTTCTACACTTGAGAAAAAGCATCAATCGTAAAAAAATTTGACGCGTAAAATTAAGTCACACAGGGAAAAAATTACAACAGGAATTCACAAATGAAATGTTTGTGGAGTATTAGCATCATTAATTTGGACGGTCATTAGGTTATTTCGAAGCAAGAAAGATGATAAATGACCAATACTCTCGTCGGGACTCGAATCACGGACGTCTCGAATACGCGTCGAACTTGCTGACCACTACACCACGAAAGCATGCCAAGAAGATGGGAGAAACACCTTATAAATTAAATAACTTGTCAAACAGTATCAGAGCAATCAGTACCAAATTAGTATTTGCATTAGCAATTGCACTGCTTGCGAAAAGAGGTATTAGTATAGCTTCTGGCTGTCTTTCGCTAAAGTAATAATAGCCACTACCAGATTTTCCTTTAGATTTTAGGTACTTAAATAAAAAAGCAAGACAACATTTACTCTCAGTAAGTGGTATGCAATGCAATTATTAACAAATTAGAGCATAATATCAAAATAATACGAAGTAAGGGGAAAAGTTAATATATGTGGTATATAAAAAGAGGCGATTGAAGATAACTGACAATGATGTAAGGAAAACGCATTTCATGCACAGTATTTCATCTACGTACGAGTACTTCTGTACATTTTAAACACCTCAGTAAGATTCTATAATCGTGAATTTCTTCAAAGGAACTTTCTTCAAAGTATAATATAATTAATTCATCATTATCATGTGTCATTCTTTTTGCTTTGCTGTATAACGTATTTTGTGCCTCTTTTCCGCATGGCTTCGTGGTCTAATTGGATGCACATTCGACGCATATTCAAGAGGTCCAGGGTTCGAGTCCCGGCAAGGACATAGCACATTTTTCACGTCTCGACTTAAAAAAAAACAGTGATACTACAGCTGTTTTAAAACAGCAGCCTTCAGTAATATTCCGAAAATTAGAACTATTTTTAAAAATATTTCTTCAAATCATGACCCTAGTCATCATTATAATGTGCCATTTTACAACTGCAATATGCGATAAGAAGCAGCAAATGAGAGCTGGTTTAAATAGACGTTTTTCAATTTCCAGTTATCATTATCAAGTACCATTTCTCTTTGCTTTTTTCCTTTGTTGTTTTACAAGTAACCCTCAATATGATTCCGAAAATGAGAGCTGTTTTGAGGGGACATTCCTTTAAAACATAATCTCAGTCATCATTATCATGTGCCATTCTTCTTGCATTTTTGCTTCGCTGCTTTTACAACAAGCAGCTCGCAATAAGATTATGCAACTGAGAATTATTTTAAGGAACCATTTCTTTAAATCATGATCTGAGTCATCATTAAACGTGTCATTTTCTTCCTTACCAGTTCGTTGCTCCTTTCATTTTATTCTTGTACTCCAAATTTGAAAGGTATATTCTAAGATGGTTTTCAATCCGGATTCCCAGATATGGAATATTTTTCCTTAGATTCTTTTACGTTTTCTTTATTTTGTATTTCTGGCGATCCGCGGGGGTCATGCAGCCTTCGAAGCAATTTTACGCGGCTCGCGAAAACATTTCAATAAGGTATTTGCCGCAAAAACGGTGTTGAAAATTTTAGCTATTTGATGTCCGAGCCCTGCACATCTTTCAAAATAATTACATGGGTGCAAATTTGCAACGATCATCGTAAGAATAAAATAAAGTAATAAATTTCATGTAGTGAAATCTCTCATGGCTACCGTATCTGAAAGAAAGCAGTAATTTTTAGCTTATAGATATTCATCAGTATTGATTGTTATCTCTATAAGGCAACTAAAGTGTTAGCATTGTTTGGAACCGTGAGTAATCCCCTTAAAGAATTGCGGTGCATTTTCGAGAAAAAGAATGGCAAAAGAATCGGTGGTAGATATTAAATTGTTTTCCTCTTTCGTTCTTAAATCAGGAAGCATGGTTATAAAAATTATAGTCTCCTCTCATGCGTACTGGCATGGTGTAAATAGTAAGCAAATGCAGCAAGTACAACATCTGTGATCTTAAAAATTTCTTCTCTTAGAAAATTTAAGTAATCTGTACGAGGTTAGATTGTGTAATATGACAAAATAATTAACGATTATTTGACTCTAAAAAGGTTTGGCTTCATGGAGAAGGTATCTGGGAAAAGTTAGATATTCACGTTACAGTTGGAGAAAATCACGTAAACTTCTCATACAGCCAGCCTCCTTTCTGCCTTCAGAAATTATCTGGAATGAACCACCAGCATTCAGCGTTCCATCCAACTAAACATCAGCCAAATCCTTGATATGAAGCAATTGTTGCAGTATGCATCGCGCGCTTTCTTTTCTTTGAAGCTCATTTTCAAAACATGATCAGAGTTTGTGTTGACCATTTGGTTGCTGTAATAGAGAAACCCAATTTGATCTTTCATTACAAGTAAATTATTAATACATTAAGGAGAATATAAGACAGTTCCTATATTGATTTTTAGTCCAAAGGGGCTTTGTCCCTGAAGGACTATTGTTTTCGTTTTGCGATTTTATGTCGGAAACATTAAAAGTCTGAATAACTTTTCAAACTGTTGCCACCAAATTTGCAGCTCTGTAATTTATTTAAAGAAATTAAATAATGAAGCATTTGCATATATGTATGTATATTTCTGCATATGTGATAAAACAACGGTACCTAGAGCCAACCAATTTTGAATAGCGTACGTTTCCACCCGAATATGCGCATCTGGAAGCCCAAATTTGGAATTTGGAATTTGATTTATTATCTATTTCATATTTTGTAAAACTTTAACGAATTTCTGATCAACAAACTCAAACGATTTAAAAGCGAGTAATTGCAACACCCTACGAAGAAAAAGCCTTTTTATCTAAAGCGCGCGAAACTATGTATTGAAAATTTTGAACTCATTTTAAAATTAATTTGCGATATTGTTGCTGAACTGAATTTTATGGTTTAAGTGCGAAGAACTTGATATTTAATAAATAAAGGTAACACACAAAAAGTTAAAAAACGCCCCTTTGGACGTAATTTAAAATCTGAAACCTTTGAGAATTTTTTATTTTTTCGTGATTCGCCCTTATGCACTATACGGAAAGGGAGAGATGCTTCGTGGAGGTCTTTTTAAGGGAAACTGGCCTGTATCCACGTTTCACATGGGGAAAACCACGAAAACCTCCATGCAGCCAGCCCGTTTGTTGAGACTTGAGTCCCAGACCGAAGTACCAGTGTCTAGCGGCTTTTACTGCTCGGCCGCTGGTGGGCTTCCTTTATTAGATTAAAGTCGAAACTACTAAAAATTAATAAAATGATGTCGTGCGAGTCATTTCCTTTATCCGGGATCAGCTTTTTATTTAATTCCAAAGCCTATAAACATTTAAGTCAACACCTTACGTTACCCTAATGCTTCTTTTATAATTTACTTTCAATGAGGATTATCAAGAATACTTTCACTGATAGCCTAAATCAATTAATATTTACTTTGCACTACAGAAACTTCCTGAAAATGAGTAAACTTTCATTAAAAAAAAAAGATTTATCAGAACTTTCATTGAAGCTAACAAAATAATTCAGTACCCCGTATTGATGATGTTTTTGCCATTTTATAAGGGATTTATCAGTAACTTACTGTTTATGTTGACGTATTCCAGAAGAGGGTTTCTGAAACTGAAAAATATTAGCTTATGGGATTGAGCTTTTTTATTCCATATCATACTTTGTAAAGATTTATTTCTATTGTAAATACTCAGGCATTTAGTTTACAGAAATATTAATTTATGAATTGCATTTATCCATCTTCATCTACAGAACACTGATTCAATAATTTAAGTTATAACCATAAGGAAAATTATGATTTTAATTTTTTTCGTTATTATGCTGGAAAACTATTATGATTTAAATGCAAATAAGTGCTTTAAAAAGGAAATTTTTGATTTACATTAAAAATGTTATTTTGTCACGAATGATGTGACGTAACTGAGCGATTTCTGTTTTTTTTTTTTTTTTCTTTTAAATGTAGAAACAGTATGACTGAGAAGTGGCCGAAAATGTGTAATTTAAAATGGCCCCGCTCCTTTAATTCAGACAAAGAGTGTTCTTATCATATTTTATTTCGAATATTTTTCCATTCTATCTGAAAATTCAGTTTTTGTACATTTGTGCTTGAATACACCGTCGTATAATGGAGCATGAGAGATAAGCTTAGTCATAACGTTTATAAGTAATAAAGAAATTAATAAAAAGGAATTTCATATTGTAATGTTACAGCCTACGGCCAAATAATTCTTTAAATGCCTACTTGTTTATTATATGTATATATGTGTATGTCTGTACTGAAGTAAAATGAATTCACAAATTTGCGTACAAATTTTTCGCAAATTATTCAAAGACACTTTTTCTGACTTTTCAGTAAGTTAGGAAATTATATTTTCAAATTGGTTTACGGAAATGTACTTTCATAAATCATTTGAAGATAATATAAATATATTTTCATTTTCGTCAAAGCTGTACACGGTCATCTGAATACATTTTACATTTTATACTTTTGAAAGTGTTTTCAAATTAAAATTTCAAAAATCATTTGAAAATGTATCAATTTGATTTTCATTTTATTCATAGCTGCACGGGGTCATTTGAAAATATTTTTCGTTCGTTACCTTTGAAAATATTTTCAACATTTAATTTCATAAGTCAGTTGAAAATAAACTTTTATGCGGTCATTTGAAATAAATTCACTAAAAATTTGCTCTTTGCGTCAACGGGAAGTGCCGCGACAGTTTGCGGTGGAAGTGGCGTTTTCCGACGCCGATGAAAATGCTGCATTCCTCGCCAGGCACGGACGAACTCAGCCGTTGAAGAAGGCTTCCCTGCTGATTACTGTCGGTTCACAGCTAGCCGAAAACGTGACTGACTTTTCGCTTTTCTTCGATGTTTAGTCATGGACGAGGTCACAGTTCAGGTGGAGTCGAAGGCACGCGATCACGTTGTGGCCATGAAACTGGCCAATAGGGAGGCCCGTAATTCGGAGGCGGATTTGCGAAGTTGCCAAAGCAATGAAAATTAGGCTCAGACCTATCAGTGAATTCAGAGTGACCGCAGAAACACAAAGGGAATGGAGAAAGTGGGATTTCTTTTGATGAATTAGGGTAATAATACTTTTACAGACCGTCATTGTTCGCGGGGACCTTCCTAAAATTTATTAATATTTCCACGGAGCATTTTTCAAGTTTTTTTGGGGGGTGCACGCCTATTTTTTAAAAATTTTAATTTCAATATAAATTAAAATCATACTCTAAGTAAATACAGTAGCATTACGCTTTAATAAAAACTGAATCTGAAAATTACCCTGAATGAAATGAACTAGATCATTATCTGAAACATTACTTTATAGTTTGGCATCAAACTAATTTTATCTTTTTTCCTAGAGCTTATTTAAATAATTTTAATGGCAAAAGGAAGTAACTGATGTTAAAAATTTACTATAAATTCCGTTTAAGGTATTTATTGCGATAGCAGCAACATTTTGATTAACCTTGATTGAGTTCCGATGAAAATGTAGTTAACAAAAACAGCAAAAAGTTATGTTTACTTGGGTTAATTTTGATGTTAAATTTTTCCATTTATGTATCATTTACTTTTGATTTGGTATCGAAGATTTTTGTTCTCAAAATTTTGTACAGACCTGCATATTATATTTTTGGATTATTTGCACCGAATTCCTGTATTCTTAAAACTGCGGTAACTCAAGATAAGAAGCTTGCTCATAATTTTTAGAAGAGAAACAAAGAATAAAAATATTAGATAAATAAATGCCAACAGATGGTTCATAAGTTTATGTGTGTTTATGTTCTTAAGTTTATATATGTTTAAAAGTTTATATTTGATTTTTTTTTGTTGTCGAGTCAATATTGTTTTTTTGTTGTCGAGTTCATATGAAATGTTACATAAACACTTATAAGATATTTCTCCCACTTGCTTACCATGCCTTCGTGGTGTAGTGGTCAGCACGCTCGGCGCGTATTCGAGAGGTCCGCTGTTCGATTCCCGGCGAGGGCATTGCTCATTTTTCATTCTCCTGCTTCTAAAATACCTAATGTTTCTACAAACTAACAGGTATTTACATAAGCTTAAAAAGTTGTAAAATATCAAGAAATATACATTTCTTATGCTCCCCCTTTTTTTAACAAAATCTTGAAATTTCAGATTTTACTAGTTTCAATTAGATTTTTTTGTTTGTTTCACTTTGTTTATTTTCATCTTTGACTACTCTAGCGTATTTATTTGGCTAGGTCAAAGAAACCAAATATTTCTGCAAGCTATTTTTTGCTCTGTTCTCATAAAGCGATCTCTGAAGACATCGTCAAATTTTGATAAAAATTAAAACGATAAGGATACAATTTTAAAAATTAAAGAATTAAGAAGAAGAAAAAATAAGAAAAGCAACATTAGGTTCACAATTATCTTACCATAACTAAACAAACAAATAAACGTGTTTAGTCTTTACAAGGAAGACATTATTCAAAATAGATATGAGGAAGCTATTATAATGCTTTTGCATCTTTAATCAAAGTCTTCATTTGTGCAAAGCATTTTATTCTTGTTCAAGTTTCTTGTCCTCATTTTTATGACCAAAGGCCACATTGTACTATCTACGTGGTCGGTCCGATAAAGCGATATCCACGAACGCTGGATCTGATTTCCTCTTTACGAGTTCCGATATTTGGGTCTACAGTGTTCCCCGTTCTTTGTTTCCGTAATGCATTTCTATAACTAAAAGTTTTGTATTGTAAATTTTGTATTTGTTTGCACTTTAATCTTGATTTAACTCTTAAAACTGCAGAATAGCCTTGATACAACTACGATGAAGTTGGATAATGCTCTAACTTGCAGATCCCACTCTGTTTGCTTTTTCCTTTTACCATTATTTTTTGCTACGCAGCAACTGGCCATAGATCAGTGACGTAATTAATCTGTCAATCTTAGTTAAAATTAGCTAATTTAAAATAAAAATGGAGTATTGAAATTGGTATATATTTTAAATAAAATTCTACCGATTTCCAGAAGGATCAGACATAGTTCCCTTTCCTTGGGGAGTAAAATCCTTTTCTAAGACGGAAGGTATCAACATTATGCAACGAATATTGCGAATTTCACAATGGTGCAGTAGAGGCGTTTTATGTAAAAATACATCAAGTGAGATTCCCAAAAGAGAAATTTAATGAACATGGAAAGAGAAGAGAACATTTTTTCCCAATTTCAGAAGATCAAACAGGAGTCCTAATGCACTAAAATATGATTTGAAATTCACAACACAGATAAAAATGACAAACAATAAATTCAAATACACACAGAAAAATAACTATATACAATATATACAAATACAGAAGTGCATATGTGGAAATTACGTTGGGAAATTTAAATCACTTTACAGGTGTGCGACACGTAATTCTTGTCCTCTTGTAGTATTTCATATTCAAACAAGCTGAAAATCGTGAGATGGTCACACGTAGTAGGTTTCCTGTAGAAATTTCTATTAAAATGTTTTTAAGAAACTTATCAATTGTTTCACTATCGAGGTTCTCGTACAATCTTTGATCGCGCACGTAGGAGTGTGCGTTAGTAATGATACGCAGATATTGGCTTTCCACTCGTTGGAGTTTAAGCAGGTAATTTTTGGTGAGAGTAGCCCAAGCCGGTGACGCATAGGTAAGAGCCTATCACACGATTCAAATATAAAAGAGAATTTTCTTTCTTAAAAATAATTTGAAATAATTGTCAATAATTGGGAAAAAAACAGCTGATGACTTTAGTGGCTTTTTCTCGCCATTTTCGATACGATCCTTCCAATTAAGTGTGTTATTGAAAAGGAAACTAAGATATTTGGCTTTGAGAATTTTTTGAATTATTTCATCAAACAGAGTCAGGTTTTTCTTACGTAAAATATTAATGGGCTTTTTACGAATATTTAACAACTGAGATTTTGGGGTATTGATGGATATTTCTTTTAATTTACTGGTTTGGGAAAGTCCGTCATATAGAAGAAGTAGAGGATAGGGCCTGAGATAGAGCCCTGGGGAACTCCAGCCCTGATTTCTCTCAAATATGTTTCTGCTTTACAAATATAAACTGTAAATCTTCTATCTGTAAGGAAGGGCATAATTGGAAATATAATTTCTCAATGGAAATTCATATTTATAAATTTGTAAATTAATCCTTCATGCTAGACGCGGTCGAATGTTTTCAGCACATCCAGCATGAGAAAGGTAGCATTTTGGCGATTCTGAAGAGCCTCGCCAGCAAGCTCAAGAAGTCGTACTAATTGTTTGGTAGCAAAAAGATTGTTTCGGAATCCAAAATCAGTTCAGTTTTTCACAGTAGGAGCTTTTAACCAATCTCTTACAAAGTAACAAACATCGTACACAAACTTCACATCACGTAGACTGTTAGTCCGCAAGACTGTTACTTTTTCTTCATGTGATAATGCTGCTTTATTATTCATATAGGTAGGTCTATTATATGTACAGCTTCTTTTAAATTTATTTATAAACGACCAGAAGGAGCCATCGGTTGTACCAAGGCTCAGAATTTTGCTTTTTCTCTTTTCTTTTCTATATTCATTAATATTTTTTCTTGATTTGACTGCTGAGTTCTCTTTTAAGATTCGGATTCCAGGTATCCAATTATGGATCCATTCCATATTTTTTTAAATTCTATGACGTTGCTTAATAAGGTCCCTGATGTTACAAGGCAATCTAACAGCAAGTTGGTCATGCAAAACGCTGCGTGAACCATACTTTAGACCAGTATGGATGCTACTCGTAAGATTAACTGCAACTAAACTCTTTTCGATTTTTCAATCGACTAATAAAGAATCTGCATGTATGGATATATGTTCTTCGCACTTTGGAAAAACGACGGTACCTAGAACCATCAAATTTTAAATAACGTAATCCTCCATCCTAAAATATGCACTGGAAGCCTGAATTTTGCATTTCGAATTTTATTTTTCATATTTTATAAAGTTTTTAACAAATTTTTGAAATTCAGCGATTTGACAGCGAGCGCTGGCAACACTGTACAGAGCGAAATATTTTTATCTTCAGCTCGTGCAACTATCTATCAGAAATTCTAAAGATATGAAGTTTTAAAATATTTTGTGATTTTGTTTTTGAATTGAATTTTATGAGGCGCAAGCGCGAAGAACGTGATATTTAATAAATAAAGTAATCACACAAAATGTCCATAATAAAACGACAAAAAGAAGTTTTGCAAGCCATCTTACTAAGAAAACTGAACATTGATATTATAATACATTTTTATCCCTTATTTCTGCCTGCCTTCGTGGTGTAACTGGAAGCACACTCGATGCGTATTCAAAATATCCAGGGTTCGAGTCCCGGCGAGGGTACTGCACATTTTTCATGTCTTCTGCTTCAAAATGAAGACCTAATGACTATAGGTGGCGCCCAATCTAAAATGTAGTGGACGATAATTCGTCACCACCAGGATTTGACGATGATCCATAGTCACTCTTTAAGGTATTTTCGCCCTCCTTTTCGCATTTCTTCGTGGCGTGATTGGAAGCATACTGAACGCATATTCGAGAGGTCAGGGTTCGAGTTCCGGCTACAGCAGTGTACACTTTTCTTGTCTCTTGCTTTAAAAAAAAAACCTAATGATTCTACAATATAACAAACTGAGAAAAGACTAGGAGGTATACAGAAAAGTTTATGCCAACTCTTAAAGTTGCGTCGGGAATTCTAAACAGGTACAGCTATGCTGCTTTTAAATTTTTTGTAATTTTGCTGTTGAATTGCAAATGGCGTAAGAGCGAAGAAAGTTATGCTTTATAATAAAGCTAAAAAGACAAAAAAATTAGGAGTGAGTGTAACAGCAGATTGGTAGACTGCGAGCTCAGCCTTAACAAATGCTCAAACCTTAACAAATGTTTCTGAGTGATCGTTAAAATCTGAAATTTGCCAGACATTTTTATATAATTATCTTAAAATTCTTTGATGATTATTTTTTAAATTAGTTTGTCGTCATTTTATTTATATCATTATAATACAATCCTTTAATCAATTCTCTTTAAAACCAGCATACTCTCATTTTATTTCGAAAGTTTATTTAAAATTTTTTAGCTATCCTACTTTCCTATTTCAGACTAGATAGTCACATTTTTCTATTTTTTTTTCAATGTGATATTCAAGCCAAGAAACTCAAAACAGTTTGGTAATTTCAAATCTCTGAAGAGTGCAACTAACTGTTGATGATACACTGCTGAAAACTGTTTATTACAAAAGCCATTGCTTTCCTTTATGACTTATGCAAGGATGTGAAACTTTTTGATAAAAATAATAATAACAAAAAGGGACAAAAAACGGCGAAAATAACTCTGAAATGTTGTCGCCGAAGTACGCCCCGGGCAGTAAGATATTAAGTTCCATTGTGAAGACGACAAGCTTATAAATAATGCAACTACCATTGTACCTTGCGCATGATATCACAGATCTGGCAGGTTATGTGTGCTGCAACACTGTTGTTATTAGTGGAAGCAAAAAGGATTATATGTATGCCTTTTTTTATTTTCTTTTTAAGGTGTCATCTGGGTTTTGTCCCGATTCCTTTCGTTGCTTTGTGGTGCAGTCATAAATCTTGTCACTATCTGCAATGATGTTTTCATTTTCAATAACGGATAGGTTTTAATGTTCGTGCACAGACGCAAATTTAACAGTTTCCTCCGTCAAGGGAATATTTAATACGTTTTCAATCTTTTTGTGCTTGCTGGCTTGGGCTTCGGTGTTATTTTCCCATTCTCGTAACAGCAGATATGAAAGTAATAAAACGGCAGCAAGTTCGTACGGGTATCACAAAATATTTCGTGATATTTGAAGTTTTGATGTACTACGTTATATGTCTTCGGCAGTGAAAAATGCTGCAGGCCTTATTTCCTGTTCACTTCCAAATGATTTCTGAAATATATAATTCAGTGACAAAAAAAGATGAATTCAAGAATATCTCTACACTGTAAAGCTGAATTACAATAAAGTATAAATACCGAGTTATGCACCAAAATTATAAAGTTTTTTTGATGTGATCATACAGAAATTACTGAAATTACTCTTCGTCTAGCTTTTTCGAATTTGCTTCGCCACACATGTTATGAAACTCTATTCATTCAGAATATGTTTGAATTCTGATAATGATGTAGGATTTAATTCCTATGACTAACAGAAAAAAAACAGATTTAAACAGTGCTAACCAACATGAGAAGTAATGGGAAAGCAAGAAGCGCTCAGTAGTGGGAGAAACCATCGTAAAAGAGGGTAAGTAATGCAAATCATCAGAAGAAATGATAACTAATGACAACCGTAGGCAAAATTTATATGCTGCTTAGATGTTGTCGTGTCCATGATGAAGCCTATTCAAATAGTACCATGAGCGAAGATGACAGCCCTGGCAATCTGCAAAATGATATTATCATAGAGGTTCGTTCTCTGAAACAAGACCCCAAATTTTAACGTTTGAGCAAGGACAGTCAAAAATGTGTGCAGCTATCAGTTCCGTGTCCGGGCATTTATCACCGTTTCTGTAAGTTTTCCTACCCTCTCTGTCAATTTTCAGTCCTCTGCGACTGCCAGTTCTAAGGCTGATTATGATTTTAGTTAAAAGTTGAATTCCATTGATGTTATGGAGCTGATAACTTTACTGAAACTGAACGCTCCTTCAATCTGTATTTGGCTATGGCATTTGCATCCGAGTGGGTGACAATTACGTTAATATTACTGTTGAAATTTCGAGCCTGTTTTGTCATTTTATCTGCATTCTTGTTACCTGTGGAAATGACATGCGCTGGCAACCACTGAAGAATGCAGACCTTATTTAACTTTGAATCTCGTTCAGGCGAAAGTGGATCCCGTTGGTGATTGCGGAATTTCCATCCAGGATTGCCTTTGAGTGACAGAAGACAAGTCTTTTTTGCTTGCTGAGAAACGGGAAATGACCTACAGGTCTCAAGTTACTTAGATGCAATGCAATAAATACCATTAAATATACCAAGAAAAAGTACATTTTCCTAACTGATTAGAAAGAGGATAATTTTTTTTCTCTTTGGATGGAAAAATATTAACATAAAGAGAGTTATTGAAATTTCTGTCTTGATAAATAACTGAAATTGAAACTCATTTTGATTTAAATTAAGTTATTAAAATTAAGTTGTACAATTGAAAGTGTTTCACATTGTTATGTGTTATTTATAATATATATTATTTATATAACGTTACTCATATTACTGTTTTAATTATCATTGTTTTGCAAGGCTGGTCAGTAAATTTAAATTGTAGTCAGGACCTTTTTTAAATCTAGTCTTTTTGTAGTTGGCCTTCTACTGAAGGAATATCGAGGAATATCATTTCGTCTTAATCATCACTGATAATCAGGACTAGACTGAAGATCTGAAGCATAGATAAACATTGAATGAGAATGACTGGTTTGAAATAAAATATTTTAATTTATGAAGAGTTGAGGAAATTCTATAAGGTCAAAGCTCATTCATTTATTAATACTGGTAAAACTGAATATTTCAACTTATCTTATCGAAATTAAATGCTATAGGGTTTACACGTAAGGTAAAGGATATTTATCCATTATCCCGGCTTTGGAAATGTTGGCTGAATCAATTAGTGACCATATATGAACGCCTGCAAAAAAGTTCTAATTGCAGCTAGGAAAGCTATCAAATTTAAATTATAACATTTTTTCTAAAATTTACTATTAAAAATATTGCAAAAGAACATACGAGTATAATTAAGGATCTTTCTTAAGGGGGAAAAATAAAGATAAGTATAATTTAATCATAGCATCAGCATCGTTATCTGATCTCGTTATGAAAATTTTCGTGACGCTTTATAATAATTGTCAATCATTTTTAAGGGTGCTGCTCCATATTGTTAAAAACAATGAATGCACAACATTTTTTATGCTAGGTGAAAACTCCAGATTTTAGTAAGTCCCCCCCCCCCGATGAATAAATGTATAATTTTTTTCGAGGGAAAAATATAAAATTCTAACAGACTGGACTTGATTGGATTATTTGGGTTACAACAAAGCACAAGAGGTCTATTTGCCTAAAGAGAAGGATGCCATTGTGAAAGAATTTCTAAGGAGAACTAGCTGGTAGCGGCATTGCTTTAGCCAGCTCTAATTTTAGAAAGATGGAATGTAAAATGGTAGGGAGGAGAAAAAGAAAACTTGTTAAAAACTGCAGCGCGAGAAAATCACATCCAAATGACTTAAAAGCTACATAATTTCATTTAAAAATTTCTGAAGTCTGCTCTTTGTATTGTAACTCGTCGTTTATTAAGTAACCAACTTACCCAACTGTTCCGCAAAGAAAAAAATACACGAAACTAAAACATAAAGAAGAGTAAACCCGGTTGAGGTTTATTCTTTAAGAAAACTCCCCTACTTTCGCCGCTGTTTTATCTTCCTTTCTGTGGTACTTCATGTGAACGAGGTCCACATAACGACAAAATGATAACAACGGTTCAAACTGTTACCACAACCAGAAACTATAGCCTGTCGTTAGGTTATCATCGTATTGGATGCGCGACTGCTGTTTGCGTATCAACTCTCTCATCCTTTGACCTCAATTTATCCTAATTTATGGGCAAGAGAGGTCGTAGGTTGAATTCGATTTTTTTCCCCAGAGAGAAACCCAAGAGGAAATAAATACATCCAGAGATATAAATAGGTTTTTAAACGGGCATATGCTTCTCACAGCTATTTATCGCTTCAAAGATTACTTGTTTATTTCACAGAAATAATTCGCTTCATTGGGTGGCAACAGCATGAAACATGTTGTGAGTCATGGTATGGATCATTCTGCCCATTTCCGTAACTTTCGTTTTTTTCCTTTTTTTTAAACTTTTGATTGTAAATAAATTATCAGAGGTAAAGCTTTCGTAAATGTAAACCGGAAAAGGAATTAGAGCAACTGGAATACTTTAGACTGCAGTCCAATCGCAGTATTTCAAAAAAAAAAAAAAATTACCTTTAAAAGGCTAAAAAAATTAAATTGCAATTTGAAAATTCTGGATTGTAATCACCTTTATGAGGAACTTACCATTACGATTTCAAAAAGTTAACGAAATGTTTAAAAATGCACAGAAAGTACGGCAATCTGATCTTCGTATACTGATTCGAATTAAAAGCCTAAAATGATTTTAAGCTAAATACTAATTACGATTAGACAATCAGTTTAATAATTAATTTTCCATAAATTCAACAGATAGAACGTTTATTTCTTTCAATTTAATTAATTATTTAAGTTACATAACATAAAGTCACGTATTTTAAGACGAGCTATCAAAAATAGCAATGCCAAATGGTTAGGTTATTCGAATACGGCAAAGCACGCAAGCGCTATCTTGCCTTAGGGAAGATGTGCTTTCGTGAAGGATTTTTTAAGGGAAATTGGCTCGTATTTACGTTAAACATGGGAAAAACAACGGAAACCAACCATACAGCAAGCCCATTCGCCCGGGATCGAATTCTCAGTATTCAACGGTCTTAATCATTCGGTCAGTGGGACAGAAGACAGTGCCAAATGATAGGAAAGAAAACTTGCTACGATATTATTTCATCGTAAATTATTTCCACGTTAAGGTTTACGCATTTATTAAATAATGAAAAATAATTATTATTCTATATATAGCACTGTATTCATTTCATTAGATCGCCTGCGTATGAAGTCTGCAACAAATATTTCCCTCAGCTGGATTTCTATTTTGTCGCGATGCGAAATTTGCGAACTGAAATTAATAAATCGAAGTGCTTTGAACCATTAAAATATTAAAAAATAAAAAAAATTAAATTGCACATGCTTTTCATTTAAACACCTCAAGCAGTTTTAAGCTAAATAGTTACGACAGGTTCACTATTTTAATGATAAATTCTGAGAAATTAAGATGCATATGAAACATACGGTCTCTACCCCAATGAGGAGCCTATGAAGTTTTCCCGCAAGTATATTAATCAGAGTAATAATACATATTTTCTTCAAAATATATACATTTCTAAACCTGGACGCTGATCCTGATGTAAAGATGGAAACTTGAAAAAAACTTGACAAAGCGGTTGCTAACAAGATAAAATGGTCAGGCTCGATCAGAAATACGTACTACTTAATTCCTTTCGAAAAATTTGCTCAACCCGATATTCAGATTCTAAATAAAATTTTAAATAACTGATTTTTTTTCATGTTTAACGTCTTTCCACATTAAAGTATACATATATTTTTAAATTTACCTCCAACTGACTAATGAATTATAGTTATCCTTGTTGTTTGCTACATTCGGCTTACGCGATTAATTAATCGATTAACTAACTAATCGCATTAAGCGAAGATTTCCTGTCATTCGTAATCGCTATCATTTTCATTTGCGCAAACTAATCTTAACCATTTCTCTTCCTGGAAATGGACATTAACCCTAGCTTATAAAAACAAACCCAGGCCTTGAAGGAAGCGCTAGCGAGCCTTCTAGACAGTAAAACACCAGAAGACATTCGAAACAGATCCGTAACCAGCCTAAGTATACCTGGCCATCTTACTAAGGAGCACGTCCAAAGCAAAATAAATGAATTTCGATATCCGGCTGATCAGTGTTCCTTAGAAACTGGTCTGTTAGCAACTTTGCTAAAGATGAGTTATGTCTGTCGACCTATTTAAAATGAAATCAAACAGAAACATAAGTTGTTACATGTCAACATCTGGAATACGTTTGTCTACGTCTCAAATTAACGGACTAACGTGGGAGATACAGTCTGGCTCTTTTAAAAATTCATTGAAATTTGTCTACCAATCGAAAATTTTTGCAGTAAATTTGCTACTGAATACAAATTTTAAATTATGATTTCTTTTACAAGGTAGAAAGAGTTTTAAATAAAGACACAAAATAATTCCACTCTTTTTTTAATTTTTGATATTCTGAATGTGCATTATTAAAATATATTTGATTTTTAATGCAATTCAAATCTTTTGATTTTGAATAGAAGCGCTTCTCAAGTTCTTCAGCTTCTCAATCTTGGAATGCTACATACAGGAGTTACCCCAGACTCGATATTTATACATATTTGTAAATTAGAAGCTCCAGTTACTGAAAATGTTATCTACTAAAAGGCAAAATGAAATTGAAAAAAAAAAATTTTGGAAAATCTTATTTTTATTTCCTCTCACAGTTTTTGTGTTTTATTAATCAATACATTGTGTAACGTATACTGTTTAACATATTAACATCAATATTGTGTAACCTATAACAAAACAATTAAATTCGTTCCAATGAAAGTTCTTTAAATTTCCTGACGGGATAAAATAACAAACGTTCCATGAAAATTAAATTCATGTATGTCATTAAATTCATAAAGTCGTATGAAGATTTTAAACTTTGTGGTTTTATGTCACATTTTGAGCGAGTTTTAATTTCTAAGAGGTAAATATATTTCAAGTTGAATAAAAGTTTACGGAACAATTAATAAATATCTTCATCTTTTATTTGCAAAAAGTTTGCAATGTAGACTGAACTCTTTATTAACTGGCAGGCATAGTCAGCACTCTATTAACTGGGATCGAATTAACCGGGTTGTAGATCAACCAGTCCCTGACTCAGAAAAAAATCTGATGCGGACACCACATGACTTCCTTGTACGGCCTATTAAATTATGCACATTTTTTTGCTGCATTTCATTTAACTTATTTCCTCGAATGTCATTAGAGGTATATTCGCACTTCGCGGCAAGGAAAAAATACATAAAAACTGAAAATATGTTCGTTAAAAATTGTAAGATACACACACACACAAAAAAAAAATAAAAAAAAAAAAAAAAAAACCATCAAATACAGTTAAAAAAAAAACTTTCTGCGCGACAAGATACTCGACCAGCGGAAGAAAGACAACATTTTCGGAGCACAAAACTGAGAGTTAACTATCGGTCCCATTAGGCAAAAAGACACTGAAGTTGGTGCACCAACTAAGATTATTCTACTATTCTACTAAGAGTTTCAAATGTAAACAAATGGCGTCGTCGTTAGGTTTAGTACCACATAAACAACTTTTAACAAATTAGATAAACTATTGATAATTCTACAACTATTACGTGCAGATTAACTAAAGGCATAAAAAGCTTAACCGTAACATAAGCCCAACATAATTAAATCACTTTTAAAGCAAAAAAATGCACAATTTACCAACATATAAGAATAAAAAATTGAGCTTATCCAGCCGGGTAACAGAGTATGCTCACTCTTGATATATATATAAAGTTAAAGGAAGTAGTAGATGAACGCGTGACCTATAGGTAAAATATTTTGCGCATTGAGCTGCAAAATTAGGATCAAAGCCAAATAAAGGAAGCAAATTCTAATAGCAATCGCCTAAAAGTAAATGACAGACTTGTTCTTAGCAAAAAGAGAAAAATTCTAAAGGCAATCGCCTAAAAGTAAAATTTAATACTCATAACTAAGGTAAAACATTTTAACAAATTAATTACTCAATAGAAAACCGCAAAAAAGAAATGCTGGTATTTAAGAAAATCAACTTTAAAAATTGCTACACGTCGCAAAATCAAAATAATGAAATATAACATTAAAATATATATCTCAAAATATTATAAAATGAAATCAAAATATAATCAATTGAAATGTCACTGAGACAACGTCCACTCGGCATTGTCTCACTGAGTTTTCAATTGTTCATTTTTCTAAAATATTTATTTAAATTTGTATTTGCTTTGATACTACTAGCTGTTGCTTGACAGATAATTTTCCTATACTTATTTACTTCCATTCTTCACTTTTTCAGGTTCATTTTTATTAATTAAAAAGAAATATTTTATCCTATTCTGACCTTTTTGTAACTGATATTTAAATTGCATTGCTGATCAGATATGACAGCTGATTACACATTGAAATACTTAATTTTGGCTAAATTTGAGCAATTAATTGGAGTTATTTTCATTTCATTATTTTGATTAGTAATTATAGCTTTGCAGCTGAGGCGCAGGATTCTAAAAATCTTCCTACTTTCCATTTTTGGTTATGTTTATATATATATATATATATACGTTTGGGTGTGTCCGATTGCAACCAAAAAGGGAGGTGCACAACTACATATTCTAGCAGTCCCATATACAAAATTTCAACGTTCTGAGGCTATTCATTTTTAAGTTTTGAGAGATACATACATAAATACTTAGATATGCACAAAAGTCACGAAAAAATCTCCTCTGAAATCATTTTAAGTTCATTTTGCAATTCATTTTGGAAAAATTAGTCCTTTATTCTAACCGTACATACACATAACATCGAGGATTAGATAGCGGTTAAAATGGATATCTTCGTTGAAATATGATACCCGAATTTTTTCGTGATTATAATGCTTCCTTTACTTCGCACAAGAAAGTTAAAGAAAGTGTAAAGTTTGTTTTCTGCGGAATAAGAGAAAATTACTGTCACAGACGCTTACCGTAAAATGAACTACATTAAAATCTCTCGCAACCGGCGTCCAGTTAACGAGTCATATCAAAATAACGGCGCTGTTGAAAGTCTGAATTTAAATTTGAAATTTAGGTCTATGAAATTAAAAAAAAAAAGAAAAAGAAAACAGAGAGGCTAACATTCTGAAGATTTAAATGCGGAAAACATTTATGGTATGTTTCTGTCAGCATTTTTTCACAGTTGAAAACTAATAACGTTAGAACTCTATTGATCTATGATCATCTATTATCCGTGGTTAAGATAATTTCTAGTGTTTTCTTAACAAGGCTACAAACTTTATCAGAACGGAAAGGTCCATGATTTAACCATGTTGTTCCCGGTATTACGCTAGCCAAGTGGGAGTTGACTAAGAGTCACCCATTCGAAGCCTCAGCTACCGTATGAGGCTTGAAATCTTAGCTTTACATATACATGCTTCAATATTTCGCATTGTGGAAACGTACTGATAGCATTATTAAGCAGACACATAGTCGTGAATTTAGCAACAGAGAACATTAAATCATTAGCACCATGACAAAACTCCAAAACAATGCGGTCATCGACTGCGACAAATCTCAAGCAGCCAATTATGGAATGCTTTTATCATCGTCATAATTAAGTAGCTATCTCTCCAGCGATCAGTAAAAGCAACCGTGGAAAGATGAGATAAAAACAGTCAAGTTCAGTTGCTGATTGCTTTATTTGGTTAGAAGGTCCTTAATCTGTTAATTCGGCTTCCGTTTGTTGCCAAATTCTTGTGGGAATTTCCTATCTGTTGGCTGTCAACATTTTAAATTTATTTTGAACTTTTCTTTGAAGTTCACAGGATCATAATCGCTTGGGGTAGATAGTAAGTTTTTTTGGGGGGTGAGGCAGGAAATATGAAATATTATCAGTGTAGCCAAGCATCGAAACATGGATCTTCCACTTGCTAGCAGGACGCACCAATCACTTACGCTACAGTACAAGCAAGGGGAAACGCAATAAATCCTTATATCCTCCCCCACTTAAATTTAGACTGGCGAAAGCGACGAAATCCAGTAGACCAAGTTCAGATAGGAAGGAGATATCATCTTTCACATTTCAGTTTGGACGCAACTGTTAAGAACGACAGGATTTTCCCAAAAACTCAATCGTGAGCTCAGTCGCCCAGATTCAAACCATTGGATCTTCCATTATTACCTAGAAGTGTTAACCACTTACACCACGACAACATACACGGACGGATGTGATAATTCATCAGAAGTTAAACACAAAAACAATTCCTTAAACAAAATATATATGACTCCAGTAATGCAGAAAGTAAGTTAAAACTTGTGGTTCGTTATCGGTTAGATTTTCGGTAACATAAATGACCAGTGTATTTAGCACATATAAAAAAGCATCGTTCTAGTTTTATTTCCATTTTTTTCCAATTAAAATAAAATACTTATTCTATTTCGAAACTCGAATACTGATATGAAGATCCCTGCTCAAATTTTCCTTCAAAATAAAACGACTTCCTGTTTCAGTCTGCTGTGATAATGAAACATCAGGAAATATTTCAGTTCTTAATTTCGATTACAGTGTAGAATACTTCCGACAATTACCCAATTAAAATTTGCGTAACATCAGAGTTTATATTGCATCCCTCTCTGCAAGTGTTTTCCAGTATCCGATTGGTTGGGATTTCTCTACTTGATACAGAATCGGGAGGCAACTTCCATAGAGAAAGGGGCTAAAAATACAAAATTTCCTAAGGATGAGAAGAAAGGAAGAATAAGGATATTTCAGACTAGCAATTAGGATAATGAACCGAGAGAGTGACGTAGCTGTCAGTTGTGTAATGGATGAACATACGTAGGTGGCGGCGTCGCTAAATAAATACAGAGAGCCCGAGTGGGAGAGAAATATAATATAAAGGCAACCATTCATCCGTTTTCGACCGTCCTGTTTACGCATCTCAATAGGATTAATATGGGTTGCCGGAACTAATCATCGCTCCGAAAGCAGCCAACGATTTCGCCAAGAGTTGAAATTGAATAATAGCACGCGAATGCTAATTGCCTTCTACGACTGTCATTAGTTGCTTTCGTTTTAAAGGCAAAAGTATAAATCATACCCACTTGTTGGAATCTGGAGAATAAAATGATACATAAATAAATTTCTGAATTAATTTTTTGCTATTTTTTTAAATTTTATTTTTAGCATATAAACTTAATCCAGAAATGAATTTAAAGAAACAAATATTTTTTAAAATTCATTTCGTACCTGAATATGAAATTCTTTAAACGCTATTTCCAAGATAAAAACAATGATTCTGATCAACTGCGGTCGCTAACTGGTTCTTACGTAGAATAAGGACAAAGTGAAAAGAGTATAGTCTGATCCATGCGACTTAATTCTAATACTAAGAAAGGGATTTTTTTTAATCGCCTTTATCAATGCACCCATTTTCCATATCTTCCTATTTCAGATTATATGTCCTACCAGAGTCGTAGCTAATGTTTTTAGCGCTCGGGGGTAACTGAAGATTTTGCACCCCTTCTTCTTTGTCAAGAATAGAAAGGAGCCGCCCAGTAGTTAGAGGAGGGCACTGGTTCGAATCCCGCCATCCGAACCCTAGCGATATCGAAGGGCCCGGGTTCAAATCCCGGAAAAGGCATGATTGTAACTGTCCGTCCCTTCATAGGAGGTAATGGTGGCCGCCTATTAGGTGCCTCCACAATAAAATGGCCACCACTTCCGGCCTTGGGAGTAGCCACTGTCGAAAAAAAAAAGACAAAATAGTGCCCGCCGTTGGGGAAAAAAGGAATAGAAAGCAGCCCCTTGGCTACGCCCGTTTATCCTATTATATTCTTTCATATTATTCATAGTTTGCTAAACATGCATTGCACATGCATGTATATGCAGTCTGAATATTAAATGACCAGATTCAGTTTGTAAAATAAAAGTCAAACAAAAGTAAAGGATATTACCTTATAAGGTATTTTCTCCCTCCTTCCCGCATGCCTTCGAGGCCCACCAAAGGTAAAGTCGCTGAATACTGGTAGTTCGGTTTGAGGTTCGAATCCCCAGAACGGGCTGGGCTGCATGGGCGTTTTCACACATTTTTCTCCATTTGTAACGTGTATACGAGAAAGTTTCCCTTAGAAAGATCTCTACAAAGGCAACCCTCTTAGGCAGAATAGTCCTTGAGGCTTTGCCATAATCACATAAACCAAACCAAACCCGCATACCTTAGTGGTGCGTTACTGGAAGCACGTTCGACGCGCACTCGGGAGGTCCGAAGTTCAAATTTCAACTATGAATTTTTTCAGTTTCCTGAAAAATCTTAATGGCTGCCTATGTCACCTATGCTCGTAGTCCCTGCTTGCAGTTAATATTTAAGATTACTACGTAGTTTCAGTCATACATTCCATATAGCAGAAATTAGAGTTAAATCAGACGAATGGAATCAGTTAGAAGTTGTTGTGTATTAGTCCGCAAGATCTATATCGAAAAGAAGTTTACATTTAGTAGTCAGATTAGTTAAATGTTAATTTAGATTCGCACTTGTTTTCCGTTTACTTTTGAGTTCACCCGTTCCACAAGTATGATTCCCAGATTCATTGCTTCCAACATGTATCATTTTCCATGAGGTGATAATTCTGAGGTTCTGTACGCATGGAAACCGTAGTTCAATAAGCGAATACTTTACTACAAATCTTATATCCTTTAAAGAGCCATGTACCTTCGCTTTTCAGGTTATGAAAAATGATTCGTACCATACTTATCTTTTTGTAACACAAAACATTTTGTGGGCTCAAATCAACGTTGTTGTAGCTATGGTTCTATTTGTAACTTCTGATAACATCAAAAGTACTTTTTGACTTCATTCTATTGTACGCAGAGAAACTTGGGAAATGGAATGTGCTTGATTTGAAAAGACATTTACTTTTCTAAACGTTTTCCCTTGTATGTTTCATACAGCAGTATTTTCTGAAATAATGCAGTCCCTTTTGCAGTTCATATATACAAGTTGCTTCTACGTACTACTGAAGTACTATTTTATTTTCGCCAGTAACTGAAACCCAGAAACTGAATAATCCCCTTAGACAGATAACCCTAGTGAGCTTTCCCATATTTAAATAAATCAAACCGAACCCGAAATTGATGCTTTTTTTTTATCGCTTCACCGAACCGTAATATAAAAACGAGAAATTTTCCAAACTGGCAGAAAAATCCTCCACCGAAAGCATCGCTTTTTAGACATCTATACTTGAATGCTTTACCATAACTGAAGAGCCTATTTTAGTTGAATAGCTTTTAACCACAAACATACATATGTTAAGGATTTCTTAAATAATTTGTTCTTAATTATTTTATTTATCTTAATATTGATTAGTTTGCTCGTAAATGCTTATTAAAAAGTTGATCATCTTAGTAAGATTTATGTGTCGTCCCATAATGACAACCACAGTACGTCCAGAGGATCTTACTAACATAATCAAACTTATAAGCATTTATTAGCAAGGATATTCTCCACTTAGTTTCCTGAACCATTCAGTATACAATACTGCTTGAAATATTACAAACTTATAAAGAAAGACAACGCACATGAATTCAATTTAAAAAGCAGTCACTTAAGTAGAAATTGATTCAGTGGATTAATTAATTAAGACAAAACTGTAAGAGCTATTTGCTTTCAGGAGGAAGATATTCGTGGAGTATTTTTTAAAAAAATCGGACCGTATTTACATTATACATCGCGGTAAACAATAAAAAGAGTAAATCTGTGGAACCGAAACCCGACAGAGGTTCCAGTCAGATTTTATATTATGACAGTGATGTAATATAAAATCTAATCTGAAAGTTTTCAGATTTTATATTACGCCCAAAAGAGCGCTTTTTTAATATTTTGTGTGCTACCTTTATTTATTAAATATCATATTGTTCGAACTTAAACCACATAAAATTCAATTCAACAACAATACCACAAAATATTTAAAAGCAGCAAAACAGCATATCTTTAGAATTTCCTGGATATAATTTTTTTTCCTTACAGTGTTGCCATTGCTCTCTTTGAAATCGTTGAGTTTGTTAATCAAAAATTTGTTAAAGTTTTATAAATTTGAAATAGATAATAAAACAAATTCGAAATTCAAAATTCGGGCTTCCAAGTGTCATGTGCGGTTGGAGGACTACGTTGTTCAAAATCCGATAGCTCTAGGTACCGTTGTTTCTTTACAATACAAGAAACATTCATGCAGATTCTTCATTATTTAGTTTCTTTAAATATAATACATGGCGATAATATTTGGTGGCAACAGTTTGAAAAGCGAATCAATGCAGAAAGTAAAACAGCGCAAAATGCCGTTTTGAGACTAATAACCTTTTTTTAGACTAACCTAACAGACTAATAGCCGTTTTGAGACTTTAAATAGAAAAAAAAAGAAGAAGAAGAAATCTGAAAGGCTTCAGATTTTAAATTACGTCCAAAGGGGCATTTTTTTAACATTTTGTGTGTTACCTTTATTTGTTAAATATCATGTTCTTCGTATTTAAACCATAAAATTCGGTTCAACAGCAATATCGTAAAAATATGAAAACTAAAATATTAAAATGAGCATATCTTTAGAATTTCCGACATACAGTCTCGCGCGCTGGAGATAAAAAAAAATGTTTTTTTCTGTACAACGTTGCGATGGCTGGCTTTGAAATCCTTGAGTTTGTTAATCAAAAACTAGTCAAAGTTTTACAAAATATGAAATCGATAATAAGACAAATTCCAAATTTCAAATTTAGGCTTCCAGATGCCCATATTCGCAGGAGGATTACGTTATTCAAAATTTGATGTTTGTAGTTACGGTTGTTTTATCACAATGCGAGAAGCGTATGTACATTTATGCAGATTCTTCATTATTTAATTTCTTTAAATATAATACATTGCAATAATATTCGGTGGCAACAATTTGAAAAGGGAAGCAACGCACGTATTGATTGAATGCAAAATGCCAAAACGAAATTAATAGTTCTTCTGAGCAAATTTCCCCTTTGGACTTAAAAAAAAAAAAGCTAAATTTCAGATTTTATTTACTAAATATTCATCGGAACATGCACAAACAAACGATAATAATAACGCAAAGAAAAGAACTGAAATTTATATTCATGTTCTATCTAATGTCTAAAGATCAACCTGCAAAAAATATCTTTTTCTTGTATTTGCAATTCAAACATACTGATAGCTACATTTTAAATTTTAGATTAGTACAATCTTCTGAATTAATAGTTAAAGAACGTACTTCTAACCTGAATCTGAAAACCAGACACGCTAGCCTGGAGTACCACTAGCAGTAGGCTGGCAAACTAAATTTACTGTCTGCACCACGTAGGAAATTCTCTCCCTTTATTTTACATAGTCTAGCCCACAGTGTCACTGTACGCCAGATCAGGTGTCAAAGTCCCAGTCTATTCATTCCCGATATATCCCAATATGTTCATTCTACCCTTTTTTAATTCAATAGCAGCTGCGCAAGACCTCGGTCCGAGCCTCAGTTTCTCTAAAACAGTAAATACTGTATTTCTAACAAATATGTGTTTAAAATGGTATTCGACGGCAACATAAAATTACTTCGGGGGCCGCATGCGGCCTGTAAACTGCGAGTTTAAGACCACAGCTTTGTAGATAATGTGAAAAAACATTAAACATCTTCAAAATTCTCTAAACTTTAGTACAGTTTCCTATAAACTTAAGTCAGAAATCATCTATAGAGTTCTATAAAATTTAAGATATAGCTCCTATAAAGTTAAATATAGAAATTCTGTAGCGATATGTATAGATATTCTATAGATATTTATGCAGATTCTATAAAAATCTGTACGGGTTCACATATAAAATTTTATATAATATATATAAAATCAACTAAGAAATTTCTGAAAATATCAGATTTACTTTATAGAAAACCAGATCACCTTTCTAAAGAATTCTAAAGAAATTTCCCTGCCTTAATTTCGTATACAAGATTGTGTAGAAGCTTGTAGAGACATTAGGTTATTTCGAAAGCAGGAGAGATAAAAAATGAGCAATGCCCTCGCCAGGACTCGAACCACGGACCTCTCGAATACGCGCTGAGTGTGCTGATCACCGCACTACGAAGGCATGCTAAAAATGCGGGAGAAATACCTTATATATTCCCCTTTTCAGAGGGCGACTGGGGATTAGGGGACCCAGTGCCAAATCGTGGAGGTGGAGATTGATCATCCATTACATTTTTAAGTTCGGGCGCCACTGTAAAGACATTAGGTATTTTTTGAAATCAGGAGAGATGAAAAATGAGCAATGCCTCCCCGGGAATCGAACCACGGACCTCTCGAATACGCGCCGAGTGTGCTGACCGCTACATCACGGAGGCATGCTAAGAATGCGGGAGAAATATCTTATAAGCTTTGTAATATTTATATTTATCATAAAATTAACAAAATTGTCATTTTGGGTTAAAGAGAATGAATTAAACTTTCATTTCGAATAGAATTTTTACCTTTCCCTAAATTCTGAAATGATGTGTGACATGAAGAGAAAAGAATAAAAATTTTCATTTCCAGTAGACTTTTAGCTTTCTCTAAATTTTGTAATAATATATCACATGGAGAAGAAGGAATACAAATTTTTAAAATAGAAGCGCTTTTCTTCTAATAAAATTAATATTGTTTTGATTTCAAAAAATGTTTAAATAAAAATAAATACATTTTAAATGATAGTTAAGTCGAATTGAAATAAAGAAACTATTTTTAATGACTTATAATTTAAACTAATTTATTCTTTTAGAATATTTTACTTACATATTGTGTATATAGTTTTTACTTATATATTGTTACTTACATATTTCACAGCTATATAATAAATTGCACAAAATCTTAAATAAATTTAGAAGTGCAAATGCCTTAAGCTAAAGGAAAAGTATCTGATACGAACACGACATGATTTCCTTGTACGACCTATTAAATTACACGCATTCTTTGCTGCACTTCAGTTAAACATATTTCCTCGAATTTCATTAAAGATCTATTTTTCATTCAAATAATTCTGTTCTCACTTCGCGGCAAGGCAAAAATACATATAATACATAAAACTGAAAGCACCTTCATTAAAAACCGTATTTTTTTTTTTGAAAGAAGTAAAAAAAAAAAAAAAAAAGACAAATTCTGCGCCAAAACAAGCAATTCGGCCAGCGGGCAGAAAGACAAAATTTTCGGCGAACGAAACTGAAAGGTAACTTTTAATGCCACAGGGCAAAAGGACAATGAAGTTGGGGCATCAGTTCACTTAATTCATTATTCTACTAAGAGTTTCAAATGTAAACAAATGCCAGCCTCGTGAGGTTTAACTAGCCACTTAAACTTTTAAATTGTTGACAATTCTACAATTATTACATGCAGATTAACTATAGGCATAAAAACTGGAACATAAGGAGCATAAGCTTAACCGGGTCAACATAATTCAGTCCCTTTTAAAACAAAAAAATGCGTAATTTACCAACATATAAGAATAAAAATCTAAGCTCACAAAGCCGGGTAACAGAGGGAGAATATATATGTATATACATACATTTATATACTTTTGGTGCGGCCGAATGCAAGAAAAGGGAGATGAACTGTAGAGACTGCAGGTTATTTCGGAAGCATGAGTGATGAAAAATGAGCAACGCCTTCGCCGGGAATTGAACCACGGACCTCTCGGGTATGCGTCGAGCGGACTGACCACGACACCACGAAGGCATGCGAAGAAGTTGGGAGAAATACTTTATAGTACAACTACTTGTTATAGCAGTTCCATATAGAAAATTTCACCATTCAAAGAATTCATTATTCTGTCCGTACGTACAGATGTCATGCAAAAACATGGCTCAGATGGATTCCAGAGCGATTGAAATGGATATTTTCGTTGAAATAGGATAGTCGAAATTTTCACAATACTTCCTTTACTTCGTACGAGGAAGTAAAAAGAGCAGAAATCTCCAATCAAAAATGGTTCAAGACTTAAGAATGAAAGGTGTTTGTTTTTGCTGTTCAGTATCCCATATAATGCATCAGAAACTGAAAATTTACTTCGATTACAGATTGGATATTTTGCAAATATCATTCCATAAAGGTGTTTATAATGGACTTTATGCATATATCCTGAGTTAAACATTTGATTTTATTGTTTTCTTTTCCGACTTTGTGTATGAAACATGGTTTGACTAGAAAAGAATCTTAAAAATCAATTCGAATTAGCTGAATTTGGAATCTTAATCTTGCTGATATGCATTTATCATTACTTGGTACTTGGCGCCAAGAAGAACGATAAACTTGCACTCAGAGCTTCCAGATCCGAGGCGATAAATCACAAAATCTGACAATCTCGGGCCGCCAATTTCGTACAAAGACCTCAGCAATGATATAGGAGCATCAAAATAGTGTACAATGGCTCTTTCACAGTTTTTATTATGAGTGTTTTTTACTTTTCATTTTCAAGAAGAGCAAATGGATTAAAGCATTTGTTTGTGGAGAGTGAGTAGTTCGCTTGGGAAAATTTCGGGTGGAGGGGATGCGTTGAGAGGGGGAGGAGGAATGAAATCCCGGAATGCAATAATAAAGTCGCTTTCCCCTCCCCACGTTTTATTTTTTTTTACGACAGTTTTAAGGGTGCAGATTTCGAGGTGGCGCCGTTTTAAGTGGGTTATTCAATTTTTGTTTTCGTTTTTCTTCTAAGATTCTGATATCTTTTTCTGAGATATCAATTCACGTTCTTCCTCAAGCTATCTTTAAGAGAAACTTGAACTCTTAAATGCATACTAAAGAAGCAATAAGCGTACGTACGAAACTATTAATGGTATTAAAAAGCAAACGTTACTGCAACTTATTTTAAAAATTGTTTTTTACTGACTACAGTAGTTTTTATATGAGGAACTGTATGCAGAATTTCCGTCATCTGGATCGCTTCTATTTTTTTTCTAGAAACTTTGTTCTGATTTATTTAAAAATTTTAATTTAATAACGTAGATAATAAAGTACATATTTTTTAAAGATGCTGCGCATTATATTGCTAATTTTAAATCTTACGTCACTGAAAAAATGAGCTAGTTTGATTTTAATTGAAATGAAACAGACTGTGATTTCTCTTTTATGCAAATAAAAAAAACTTCTTGCTTTTAATTTTGGTATTTAAAAATAGAAATAAAATTTATCGCTTAGTTATATGGGCGACACAAGTTAAAAAGGAATATCGTGATTTTATTTTATTCTAGTTAAATATAAATGGGTTATGTGTTTAGCCAAACAAAAAATAATTTCATTTTTAAAAATTTGTCTAATAAAAAGTTCCTTTGCTATTTTTCTGCGGAACATTTACTCGAATAGGAAATGTTTTTTATTTATATTTTAATTATGTCATTATTTAAGTAAAGTATCGTAAGAAAAATATAATTTGATCATTTAAAATGTAATAAATACATATTTAACATGCAGTACAATATAAGAAATGATGCGGATTTTTTAAATATCCGGTAACTCCGATTTCAGTTTTCGTTTTTATGAATATTTGGATTTCTATATTTTAATTCCTATTATTTAAGATACTGTCGACCGATGCTCTAAAATGTTTCGTGTTTAATCGATTTAGAGAAAGCAGTTACCTGCCTAAGGGGGGCACAATGCCTTCGTGGAAGACTTTTTTTAAAAATGTGCACTCAGAAACAGCTGTAAATTGGGATTAAACGAAAGGCTGTAGCTAACGAGAATAAAAATTTAAGGATGTAAAATTTATCTTTAGTTTATGTGGTTCGATGTTAATTTCAGTCCTCTTTTCAATAACTTAAAGCGTTTAATATTATGTAAAATAAGTATACAGTACATAAGTAATTTACAATGCAGTACTTCTGTTCCATAGCACTGCTCAAAATGTAGCGGCTTTGAATACTGATCGGTTATTCTCTGAAAACTCATCTAAATAATGCTGTCTTCATATAATAGCAGTAACAGAATAATTCTTCAAATATCACAATTATAATTATAGACGATCCAAAGCTCGATTTTATAACTAAAAGAAAAAAAATCTGAATGGTTTCAGATTTTTAACGGTTGCCCAAAAGGGTTTGTTAAGGTTTTTTACGTTCTCGCTGAGCTCGCAGTCCACTGGGTTGCTGTTACACTCACTAGTACTGAAACCCCCTTTTTTTGTCTTTTTAGCTTTAATATTAAGCATAATTGTTTTCGCACTTACGCCATGTATAGCAATAATTACAAAAATTTTAAAAGTAGCACAGCAGTACACGTTTAGAATTCCCGATGCAACTATTTTTTTTTTTTTCAATCTCTTCTCCGTTCATCATATCAATGTTCAGTTTTCTTTCTAAGATGGCTTTAGAAACCTTTTTTTTGTCTTTCTATTATTAATGTTTTGTGTATTTACTTTATTTATTAAATATGACATGTTTGGCGCTTACGCCATATAAAATTCGATACAGCAGCAAAATCACGAAATATTTAAAAGCAAAAATTTTTAAAACTTCTGATAGACAGTCTTTAGAGGAGATTTTTTTTTCTTTTCCATACAGTGTTGCCTCATTGCTCGCTGTACAGTGTTGCCTCATTGCTGAATTTGGTACTCAAAAATTCATTTTACAAAATAGGAAATAGATAATAAAAAAAATCTGAAATTCGAAATTCGGGCTTCCAGATGCCCTTGTTCCGGTGGAGGACTACGTTATTTAAAATTGGAAGGCTCTAGGTACCGTTGTTTTTTCACAGTGCAAGAAACATACGTAATTCACGCAGATTCTCCATTACTTAATTTATTTAAATATAATGCAGGGTGGCAATATGTGGTGGCAACAATTTGAAAAGTGATACAACGCATTTAAGTGTTTCGACGCAAAGTGCAGTTTCTATCTGACCATGACTAATAAACCATTTCGGACAAGCGTCCCTTTTAAGATAATAATGTAAAGGTCAAATGGTAACTGAATATTATGGAGAATTTAAAAGAAAATAATCCGTTTAAACATTTTACATGCTTATTAAACAAATAAATGAACTTTCACTTGCGCATGACGTTATTTTAATTTACATGCATGTACATATGGGATATCTGAATTCTCGATTTCCGTGAATCTTTAAAAAGAATAGAAGTTTAAAAGCATGAATCTTCATGCATTTATCTTTACTTGAATCATTCGAACATTAAACGTTGAACGTTTTAACTGAAAACTTTTGCAATTTCATTTGATCTGGATTGCTAGTTTACCTCGCTGTGATGCTGAGTAACATACTCTTAATGTCACTGAGTAATTCTCTTTGGATTAAATTTAATGTTACATATTTAGTGTTTAGTGTTTATATGTGTTAAATATTAAAATAATCTCTTCCTTCAACATTTGCACCATTTTTATAAATTATAAAAATTCCGAATAAAGTAGAAAATTTGAACTTTTTTTACAATTTTATTTTATCGAATTATACTGATAAAATAACCTTTGATTCAAAGGTTTTAATTATTTTCGTTTTTACAAAATTTCTTTTCTATCTTCTCCACGAACAGAAAAATTATTTTAAAAAAAACTGCATTCTTAAATTCGTTTTAATTAAACGTGGATTCGATACTTTGCTTTAAGTTAATATTAAATATTGAAATTTTCCGCTTTTTTCTTGCTATTATTATTTTTATTTGAAAAATTCGAAGCATCAGAAAGAAGTATCAGAAACTGAAACTCAAATATAAAAACTGAAGCATCAGAAAGAGTATTAGTCCTTCTTCTACTTTTTTATTACCGCATCGCTTGCGCATAAGACGTGTAACAAATTTCTCGCAGTTTAAGTAACAGCCATTTCTGTTTAATCCACGAAATTCTCGAGGTAAAAACAAAAAATCAGCTTCTTCGAAGCATTAAAGAATTTTGACTGAACTACAGCTTTGAGAACGTTTAAATATTTAAATATTTCACTGCGTATTTTTCGAAATACTATTTTATCATTCTATTTGAATGCCTTTTGGTCGACGAAGTTCGATAGAGTTCAACAGAAGTCATTGCTCTGTTGGAACTAAAGTAATTGTCAGTATCTTCTTCGCTTATATTTTCAGTAATACTGTCTCCCTCTTCTATTCTTGTGACATTTCGAAACGAAATCATCCTAATCAAACAATGAAAGCCCGACTCAGTTAAATCGCCATCCATCCATGCCTTGATGTCCTCTCAATCGAAATTTTCGAAGAATTTTATATTTCCAGTTTTTTTATCATACATCTTTAGTTATTGTCTGATTTCTTCACAATGAAATTAATCTCCTATTTCTGCACTTCTGTACAAATATATCTTATATATCCTATAAATCTCCGATTTTTACGCATTCTTGGGCATAGAGTTGAGTGTACGTGCACGGATAATCGAGAATGTACTGCAAGTGATAATGAGTAATAAGGAGACAAAAGAGATAACACGAAGAAAACTAAAATATGATGAAAATTAGACGAGTGACTGATAATATGACAATATGAATGATTGCAGATTTCAACTTAAAAACAATATTATTATAATAGATCCGAAATATTAAAATTATACATAAATGAGTAAAAGATTGCATTTAGAGCGCCACTAAAAAAAGACATCTTTTACGCAGAATGCGAAAATAATAAGCACGTCTCTAATCACAAAATCATGCTGATATTTCCAAAACATACTCTGCAATTTCCACATTTTTTTGTTTACTTATTTATTTATTTTCCTTTACTTCTTATTTTTTATTCGACAAAGCAGACGACGTGTACAAGATATGAAAAATTCGATTCTCCAGACCGCCCCTTTGAAATATTTCATGGAAATTCCCTTAAATCGGACTCACTGTCCATTATTTTATGCTTAATGGCTACAATAATACCCATTCCGAGATGCAGAGACATAGAATTTTCTTCCGTTCGTCTGCGAAAAGAGTGCGCGCGAAGAGATTCGAAACATTCGTCGTGCACACTCCGGCAGAAGGTATGACTAACAGCTGGAATTCGTCACGTGATTCTGTCATCAGAAGAAGGGGGGAGTCGCCATCTGGTGGCATCACCTCTTCCGAATTGCACAGTTGAATGTCTAGAGCACACGAGGGGGCGTATTTCGTGGGAGAAAACTGACGCTTTTTTTTTTCCATTTATTTATTTATTTACTTTTTAGTGTGCCAATCTTCGTGAATAATTGCTTTCTTGTTTTAACTCAGTGTAATGTGTCGGAGAATTTTTCAGAAATAAATTCAGGGACGTTGTGGAGCATACTGTATCAATGTTTTCTAAAGGATTCTGAGAAACTGAAATTAGGAATTAGTTTTAAAAAACTAAAGTTTCGTCTGAAAAATTTAACCTTAGTATTTATTAAATTTTTTTCACAACTGCGTATAGAAATGTGTTCGAGAATTATGACATATTTTGCTACGAATGAAGGAACACTGTAATGCTCTAGTAAATACGCTATGATGAGCAAAATTATTAGGATATTTAGCAATTTTGAAGATAAAGAAACTTTGAAAAATAGTGAGAAAATAAAAGCTTCAATCTGAAACCTTCGAATTACAAACACTCCAAAGAAAGGTTTATGATTAAATATTTCATTTAATTTCTTAAATAAACGTAAAATGTATTGTTGGTAACTTAGAATACCAAATCTTTACAGCTGAATAACTTGAGCAATATCATAGTGTACTCAAGAACTAAATGCAGAAATTTTGTAATTCTCAGAGCTTTTTTAATTTATACCGCAAAATAACAACAGTTGCAGAGAAATTTAGATAAAATTTCTTTTACAGTAATTAATCTAACGCTGCATTCCGCAATACACTTGTGTAACATCGAAGATAAGTGAAATATCTCATTTATCACAGATCGTCAACAATTCGTATTCATGTCAGACATGATGGTATCGAAATTTATATTAATAACATCTCTGCTGAAGGTTAAAAGGTGAAAAATAGTTACAAAAATTATATACATGTATTGTTAATAGTGTTTGTGAAAGAAAATATTTCATGACTTTTAAACTTAGATAAATGCAGCTATTAGATGAGAATTTTGAATATCGGTTATATAAAATAAACCAAACACCTCCATTTAAACTTCTTTCCGGGCCCCGGGATATTCTAGACTAGTAGTTCTCAAGCTTTTGCTCCATGCACCTCTTTCACCACTGCTAGAATGTCGTTACCCTAACTCGCTTTTACAAAACTGGGAAAATAGATACATATTTATTTCAATTTGGATTATTTTTAACGTGTTTTTAAAAATTAAACGGCGTATAATAGAGAAAATGCTGATGAATACCAAATTATTATTGAATTAAAGTAGATTTTTTCTATTCATAAACTGATTTCTTAACAGCTAAATAAATGGCTGACAGCCTTTTATTCCTGATACTAGGGGGAAATCCCCTGGTTGAGAACCTCTGTTCTAGAGAAGAATGTTGAGATATTTTAGTAGTCATTTTTTAGCGCTCGGCAGATATATAAAATTCTCTTGAAATTTTTTACTTATAAAAACGAAATGAGAAATGAAAAGAGATTTTACATAGACTAAATGTGTGAAGGAAATAAATTATATTTTGTGAATGCATGCGTAAAATAATGTAAACGTACGTTATATATGCGAAATTTAAATACATATACGTAGTAGTTTCACGATACATTTTCGTTTAGATTGGCTTTTAATTTTACATAATTTTACATTCAGAATTCTTTGTGCTAAGCGGAAACAGCGAAACTTTTTTTCCCATACTCGTATTTTCAATTACGTAACATCTTTCTTCAGCAGTACTTCAATACTTCTTCCCAAAGTTCCGCCACCCTCCCAGAAAAAAGGGGAAAAAGGAAAAAGAAAAGAAATGAAAAATCGTAAATCTATAAGTATCATGCATTACGTATAATAGAAAACAGCATCACATTTGCAGACAGCAGTCGTATTGACTTAAAAACGTTTATTCTACACTTAGAAAAGGTTAGGAGAGTTTTACTGACGTACGGAAAAGTCAAATTAATTATATAGGGAGCAAAAATTATTTATATGAACAATGATGAACGGCATGAAAGATTTTTCCTATTACACTTTTCTATGTTTTGTTTTGGTCGATTATTATGTTTATTTTCCTTAAAATGCAGTTGATGTATTTTGTAATGAAAAATAAATAAAAAACAACAAATTAAAAAATCTCAAAGCTTTCAGATTTCATATTACGCCCAAAGGACGCTTTTTTTAAAGTTGTGTGTATTACCTTTATTTTTTAAATATTATTTTCTTTGCACTTAATTTTTTCCTTTTGCGCCAAGAATAATTCACAAATTTTCAAAAATTCCCAAAATTTCAAAAAAGCAACCTATTTTTTTCCTTATTTAATTATTTTCCTTTCCTTTATTTCCTTAACCTATTTCCTTTTTATTATTTCATTGTACACAAGCGAATAAAAGGTCATCGCTCATTACTTTCAAATAATTTTAACAAAGTGCATAAACCACATTTGTCGTAATTATCGCTTACAATAAATATGCCAAATTCCAAAACAAGCCAATATGTAAATTCGCGTACATCTTTGGAAATTTTGAATAAAAAACCGTAATTTTTTTTGCAGATATGCTTAGGAATACGTCTACTTTAAGATGATGGTAAAATTTTTATAGGTTATATTTCAAAATTTCTTTCGAAAATTTATAAAGAATATTTACAAATACAAATTTTTAAAATAAATCATAAAAAAATGGCGAATTTTATTTGGAATGAAGCTAAATTTCGAAATGTGAAAGGAAGAATCAAATAAGTTTAATAAAAAGAAATATCAATAAATATATACCAAATTCCAATTAATATGGAGGAGGTGAAATTTTGAGAGCTAATTTTTTTAAAAACTACTAGTGCGAATTTATAAAACTTAGCACTTTGTCATGATTTAAAAGTAGCAGAATCGAAATATGGAAAACAAAAGCGGCATGCCATTTCAGAAAAATTCCATTTTGTGTCAAAATACTTATGTTAGAACAGTGCTATATATAAATTTATATATCCTAAGTCATGCTTTTGAGGTATGGAAAACGCAAATTTAATTTCGGCCACTGCTCCAGTAGAACGGGACATATAGAAGTATCCCTTGTATGTGTGTGTGTGTGTGCAAGGTGTATATTTCTTATCTAACACTGCTTTCTGATATCCTAAAGAAAAATTATTTAAGAAAATGGAATATTTTATCTTTTAAGTGGGAATCCCCACACTTCCATTTTTACTGAGATTGTAAAAACAATTATATTAGAAAATGCACTTAAAGAAACAAAAATATTCTTACTACATTTTTTGCTTCCCACGATTTCCCCGCGACACCCGATCTCTGCACCCCTTATGTACCCCCTCGCAGATGTCTCCGATCAAAAATCGTTTGAGCCTGAGGTTTATATAAGCCGAGAAAAGAGGAATTGAAACCGAAACCGTGATGTTCAACCGTCGCCCATCTGTCATTTTCATCCCGCATTACGACATACCGTGATGCCATGCGTCGATCTCCGATAACAAACGATCTGCCCTGAAGGCAAACGATTGCAAGGACGTGGAAGATTTTGAATATCAACCTGAGAAAAATATTCGACACCCTCAGGCATTTTATCTATCTATGTAGCTGCGAAACGCTTTGGGAAAATTTGGGCTATTGTAAAAGGGACTTTTTATTAAGAATCACAAAGTAAATTTTTCAATTCAGTTCTCAGATTTGCAGGAATGTTTTGTGTAGCAAGCTATGATCAGTGCAATCTTGTTGGAATCCATGGCTTTCGATTTCTTCTCTTTTTTTTTTTTTTTTTTTTTTTTTTTTTTTTTTTGAAAGCCTAAAGAGGCAATTTGCCCAGAAGATGTGTTATTTCGTTTTGGCATTTTGCGTTGGTTCACTATAAACGACATTTCACTTTCCAGATTCTTGCCACCAAATATTAGAACACTGCATTATATTTAAAGAAATTAAATAATGAAGATTCTGTATGAATGTATGTATGCTTCTAGCACTGTGAAAAAACAACGGTGCTTGCAAGCATCAAATTTTGAATAACGTAGTCCTCAACTCGAATATGGGCATCTGGAAGCCCAAAAATTTGAATTTTGAATTGTTGAATTATTATTTTGAATTTGTTTTACTACCTATCTCATATTTTCTAAAATGTAACGAATTTTTGATTAACAAACTCAACGATTTCAAAGCGAGCAATGGCAACACTGTACGAAAAAAAACATTTTTATCTCCAGCGTGCGAGACTGTATATAGGAAATTCTAAAGATGTGCTTTTTTTAAATATTTTGCCATAGTGCTGTGAATTTAATTTTATGGTTTAAGTGCGAAGACCCTGATATGTCATAAATAAAGATAATACACAAAACCTTAAAAAAACGCCTCTTTGGGTGTAATAGAAAAATTTATTTATTTATTTATTTATTTTAGATTCAGGAAAAAGAATGTGTAGAAAAATGCAGAATTTTTGAGTAGTAATGCTCTTTATTATGGCTTTTGAAAAAGATGTTTATAGAGTTTATTCGCGTAAATATTTGTCCTTGACGTATACTTGCAATTAAAGTTTACCAAACAATAGTGCACGATTTATAGAGGACGGTTTCGACGCTATGAGTGGGAAGATACTGCAAATGTAAAATCTACTTTTTGATATGATCCTCATAAACCGAAAATTCCCATTGGTAAAATATTCGCCATGCTTAATATTATGGGAAATTTTAAAATATTCATTCATACTTTGGGAGCATTTTCAAAACAAAAGTTGCTTACTTTGGCGGTTAACGGTTTATAAAACACGTCTGGTTACTACATTTTGAGAATATAAGTACGCATGAATTTAGAAGATAAAAGCATGGCTTTTTTTTTTCGTTACTTCGAAAAAGGAAAATTTCGCTACTGCTACTAGAGTATTTGCTCTACGGAAAACATATTATATTTTATATTTACAAAACCCTCATTCCACTATGCGCAGAGGACACGTCTGCGTCCCAGCGGTAACACTGGTAGTTCGATCCGAGGGTTCAAATTCCGTCGAACATGTTGGGTGCATGGATGTTTTCGTGGTTTTCCCCATGTGTAACATGTATAGGAGCTAGTTTTCTTTAAAAAATCCTTCACGAAGACACCTTTACTCATAGGCTAAGTGCTTTGCCATAATCAAATAAAACAAACGATACCGCTAGGTACAGTGTTAAAATTCACAACTGTCTTCAAAAGTTCTTCTACTTTGTTTTAAGGAAACTTCGAAATTCCCAAATGAATGAATATGCAATGAATATCTATTATCAAAAATGTAGTATGCACCTCTTTCGTCATTTCTAGACAATCATTCTCCCCTCCCCCCATTCTTTTCCAAACTCGAAAAATACATGCATATTTGTTTAAAATTAGATTATATTTTTTCGGTGTGTGTATTTCATGTATTAAACAACAAAAAGAAAAGAAAATGTTGATAAATACTTAGAATAAAAGCAGTTTCTTATATCCCTAAATTTAATATAAATATTTAACATGTAAAATAAAAGGTTGACCTAATACCGCTCTGTAACTATAAAATTCCCCCTTTCCGTGGTTGAGAATTCTTGATGTAGAAATATGACATGCATGTTTAAAATGTAATTAGAAATTTTAAGTTTAATTATTTTGGGAACATCTGGAGCTAAGATGTTATTCACGTTACAATGAAATTTCTGTTTATGAATTTAATTCGTTCATAAAAGCCGCTCTTCGATAGAAATACTCATAAACTGAAACAGTTTTCCTAATAAGAATTAATGTAAAATGTACGAATTCGATCTTGAAATGCAGATGATTGCTTATTTAAACTTTGCAATAATACTTTGCGCTCAAGTTCCTTCATAACCCCATACCACTCGAAATTATTAAATATGAAACAAAAAACTAAACACAATGCTAAACAGATAAAAAAGATGAAAATGTGATTAATTTTACCGTACTGTTCAGAGGACAGTACATTTTACTGTACAGAGAGTGACGTAAATGGAAAATGACGAGAAAGATGTCATTTTTCCGATACGAAAATACCTTTTCCTAAAAACATCTGGTTTTTTTAGTTGGCATTCTCTTTTATCTTTCATTTGGGTCTAAATGCCACTCGATTCTACTTGAGACTCACAGTGTCTCATTAAACACTTGTCCAATGTATTTGTCTGTGATCTTCAAGTACTACTAAAGGAAATGTGGCAATGTCATTGAAAATTCTTATCCCGTGGCTTGGTACTGACTTTTAAGGATGATATAGTTACGGGAAAACTTTGCATTTTAGCCTATTTTACACAAATTTCAATGATCAGAAAACCAATCCTTTTTTTTCAGCTCAAAGGGGAGATTACCCAGAAGGGATATTAGTCTCAAAATGGCATTTTGTGGTGTTTCTTTATAAACGGCGAATCACTTTTTAAATTGTTGCCACCAAATCTGATCCCACTATATGATATTTAAAGAAATTAAATAATGAAGAATCTGCAAGAATGTGTGTATGTTTTTTGCATTGTGAAAAAACAATAGTACCATAAAATTTTGAATAACGTAATCCTCCACCCAAACATGGGCACCTGGAAGCCCGAATTTTGAGTTTCGAATTTGTTTTATTATCAATTTCACATTTTGTAAAACTTTAACGAATTTTTGACTAACAAACCCAACGATTTCAGAACGAGCAATGGTAACATTGGGAAAGAAAAAACTTTTATCAGCAGCACACGAGGCTGTCTATCGGAAATGCTATAGATATGCTGTTTTTAAATATTTTCTGCTATTGCTGTTGAATTGAATTTTATGTAATTTAGGTGCGAAGAACGTGATATTTAATAAATAAAGGTAACACACAAAACGCTAAAAAAACACCCCTTGGGAGTAATATAAAATCTGAAAAAACTGGGCTTAATAAGAAAGAACAGCAATTTCGGAAGCAGTTACTTTCAGATTTTATATATATTTCAGATTTTATATATATTTCAGTAATATATTTCAGATTTTATATATATTATATTTATATATAGATTTTATATATTTTTTCTTCTTCTTTGTCTTTCTTTCACAATCGCCTTCTATTACTGCTTCCGAAGTTGCTGTTCTTTCTTGTTGAGCCCAGTTTTATAGTCCTCTAGTAATTCTCCAAGTCTTCATTATTAATTTCTTAACCTATGGTTTCGCCCAGAGACACACAGTGGCATGTATAAGGGTATCGAATAGGGGACCAAAGGCTTGGGGGACCCTTGAATGTCTTTCTGAACTACATTTATAAGTTTAAAATACGATGGATTCTTTTATAAATAATATATATATGTAAAAATACGATGGCTTTGCTCTTTGCGAACTAGCAACCTTTAATTATTTTTTTCAAAACAGGATCTTCCCCTAGACCAATACGTTCTGGAACATTCACGCCTATTACATAGCTTCCTTATATAAATGCTGCTTCATAAGTTTTCATATACAGATGCCTTCTCGCCTTCGTCCTGCTAACGCCTTCGCTATGCTCCTTTTTCTTTGTTAGAACGTTATGACGTATTAAAGTTTAAAGTCAGTCGTATCTAGTAGTCCAATTACTGAATAAGTTATTTGAGTAACTTCATCTGGAAAAAATCATTTGCTCTAAATTAAAATAAAGATATGCTGTTAAAAGTGAAAGTCCTGAGTCGTATTTTTTCTCCGTGGTTCAATCATCCCAGCTTCGTCAAACATCTGCCAAAACGTGTAATGGAATAGCCTCACCATTCACCCACGATGTATTGGAATAACTGAAATATATATATATATCGCATCAAAAACGTCGCGGAAGAAAACGTCGCGGAGGAAACAACGCAAAGCGAAAATGTCATAGTACAAAACATCGTGGTCGAAAATAAAGCGGTTCAAAAACTTCGCAGTTTAAAAACATTCGTCGAAAACATCGTGGGAAAAAATAAAGTACCTGCAAATCATTACATGGCAATAGCATCGCACACATGAGTTTTCAGGTTTTAAAAGTTGTAATTAAATATTCGCATAATGATTTGGGAGCGCAAGAAGGATATTTCTACTTCTGCACTTCATATTTTTGAATGGACTAATAGAATTTTGCTGAAAGGTAAGAAGGAAACTTAAACATTTAAAATTTGAAAATGAGTAGGAAATTAATGCAACTTCTAGCACTTAATAGAATTTTAAATTCACATAGTTAATTAATAAATATCATTAATAAATTAATATTTTTATAAATTTTTCCTGATAATTTTTTATGAAAAATACAGTCTAAAAATGTTTAGCAAAAGGAAGATAAATAACTGCGTGAGGTTAATTAACTATGTAAATTAAAAATTCTATTAAGTGTTATTAGTCACATTAATTTTATACTCATTTTTAATTTTTAAACGCTTAAATTTTCTTCTTACTTTTTCAGCAAAACTTTATTAGTTCTTGCAAAGATATGAAATGCAGAAGTAAAAATACCCCTGTTTCCTTCTTGCGCTCCCAAATCATTATGCGAATATGCAGTTGCAACTTTTAAAACCTGAAAACTCGTGTGTGCAATGTTATTGCCATGCGATGATTTGTAGGTACTTTATTTTTTACCACGATATTTTCTACGATGATGTTTTTAAACTGCGATGTTTTTGAACCGCTTTATTTTCGGCCGCGATGTTTTTGAACTGCTTTATTTTCGACCGCGATGTTTTAGAATTGCGATGTTTTCTGTTCGCTTTGTTTTCTCCCACAATGCTTTGCCCACGACGTTTTTGCCTTGCGTTGTTTTTTCCGCAACGTTTTCGTCCGCGATGTTTTCGACGGGCACCACATTACTTACATAGAAAAAACAACAAGAAAGTTTATGCGGTTGGACCATTCTCTAGATTTGGTATCTAGGATGAACTACCACTGTTCAGTGGTCTTAATAATTCGGCCACTTGTGGGCGTTTGCTATATTCACGAGACTGCCTTAATTTTAGCTCATGCAGATGATAGGCAATGGAATATTAAGAGTAAATAAATTATTAAAACTAATGTTTAGTTTAGAAATGAATGTAAAGAAAAATGTGAAATAAATTGCGAAATGATTTTAAGAAACAATGTGGATTATACTGTTTTAAATAGGCATAAAATACTGAATGATATTATTCAAGTTTTCTTCTTGATTTATTAATTGATTTACTCTACTTACTTGCCTTTTTATTTATAAACTATAACATTAAAAAATCTTATAACACCGAGAAGAAAGCTTTAAATCGGCGGAAAAAAAGAAAAAAGAATTATGCAGTGCTTTGAATGGGCAATGAAGAAATTTAAAACTGCTGATCAGTATTTCAGAGCTGAAAATTCTAGTCGAGAAGAATATCAGGCATCAGCTTAGAGCTCATAGAAACAGCCCTCAGAAATTTGAGAATATTTAAATGCAGCATCAGACAGTTCAAATATAATTTTAAGAAGAAAAATGTACTAGAAAATATTTCGACTGAAATCACTCAGGAAGGGGAACTGTAAGAAAATATTTCAGCTACAATCATAAACAGTGATGAAAAGTTAGAAAATGTTCCCAGCGCTTTTAGAGATGTAACAAATGAAAGGTATCTCTCCAATTCTGGTCATTATCCAGAAATTCTTACAAATAATAGAAAAGATTTATTTTAAATTTTGAACTTTGTAGACCAAGAGATATCGATTTTCACCAAAATCAAGACAGCAGATCATTTCCTTCTGTTCATTTTACAACAATGATTAATAACTCCGTTTAGGGACAGATTTTGCTTTGTTATTCACTTGAACTTAACAAGACTATTGCGAACCATGTTCGTTAATTTTAAGTAAGGACAAATGTGATCGACAGGAATACAGCACCGGCAAACCTTACCCCATAAGAAAAAAAAAAGCGCGAGGGAGGTTCCCATCGTATCGCAAGCTGTACTGAAAAGAAAAATTGTGAAGCAAATAACTGTGTCGATCAAATATTGGAAATATCTGTAAAAGATGAAATCAATTTTAATTAGTTTTAGAGAGATTAAGTCAAGATAACTTTGGCAAAATATAACAGTCGTTTTCGCGAATACAGAAAAAGTATCTTAGACACATACATAACTAATTTTTTGTCTGATGACAAATTATTAGCAGACTATGACATTGTGATGAATGACGTTATGCTCTTAAGCACTGTTAAATATTTGAATCCTGCCACATAAAATGAGTTAACTGATTGCTTAACTAGTAGTTGTTTGAAAACAAAGCTTTTGGATGAAATTAAAAGCTTTATTTTTTGTCCTTTTTCTCGAAGTAAAGAGAGAGTCGTAATCACGAAAAACTTCGGTTATCATATTTCGACGGAAATATCCATTTTGACAGTTCCAGGATTCCATTTCCCGCCCACCAGCGGCCGAGCGGTAAAATCGCTAAACACTAGTAGTTCGGTCCGATGTTAGAATCCCCCGAACTGGTTGCATAGGCGCCTTTGTTGTTTTCCCCAATGTGTAACACTTATACGAGCCAGTTTCCCTTAGAAAGTCCTCCACGAAGACATCCCTTCCATCGAAGATATGCAGATAGCCCTCAAGGCTTTGCCGTAATGTCGTAAACCAAACCAAACCGAATCCGTTTGAATCTTTCTTTTTAGTCCAAAGGGGCTTTGTTCCTGAGGGACTATTGTTTTCGTTTTGCGATTTTGCGTCGAATCACTCCTTTTCAAATTGTTGCACCAAATATTAACGCAATGTATATTTCAAGACATTAAATAACGAAGAATCTGCGTAAATGTATATATGTTTCTCGGATTGAGATAAAACAACAGTATCTAGAGCCGTCAAATTTTCAGTGATGTAATCCTACTGCGAATAAGGACATTTGGAAGGCCAAATTTGAAATTTGGAATTTGTTTGGTTTTATTATCGATTTCATATTTTGTAAAACTTTGATTAACAAACATAACAAATTTTTGATTAAAAAACACAAGGATTTCAAAGCGAGCAATGGTACCGTTTACAGAAAAAACATTTTTATCTCCAGCGCATGAGACTCTGTATCGGAAATTCTAAAGATCGAATTATTTTTAATTTGTAATTTTTAATTAATTATCAAAAATTATTTTGCGATATTGCTCTTCAACTGAATTTTATTGTTTATTGTAAGAACATGATATTTAATAAATAACGGCCACATACAAAATGTTAAAAAAACGCCCCTTTCGACGTAATTTAAAATCTGAAAATTTCAGATTTTCTCTTTTTTTTTTAAAATTTTTGCGTCACATCTATATGTAGACACAGAATAAGACTCTTTTCTCCAAAAAGGATTGTAAATGGGTTTAAAATGGATTCAAAAAGGAATTTTTCGTGTCATCTGTATATGTTCGCACGTACGTACGTATATATGCATCGCATGACTCAAAAACAATTAACCGTAGGGCGTTGAAATTTTGTACATGGGACAGCTATAATATCCATTTGTGCACTTCTCTTTTTTTACTACAAGTGGCAGTGTACACACACACACACACACA
>KK114171.1:204656-217061 GCA_000611955.2 Stegodyphus mimosarum | reverse complement strand
GGGTGGAAGGCTCTCGAATGCCGTCCCCCGGCTTGCTCTCTTGAAAACAGGGGGCGGAACTGAGATAAAGTCGGTCTGTTATTAAATGGGGCTCAAGGCTGTTGCCAACGACAGGCGCATTTGATTCTTGTCACGAAGAATGTCATGGGCTTGTTTGTCAGACAGATAAGAGTGGTAACAACAACGTTTCCACTGAAAAAATTATGTTTCTAACTAAGGGGCAACATTTAACCTTTTTATCTCACGGAACTTTTTAAAAAAAAACTAAGTTTTCAAATTAATGATCGGGATTTTTAAGTGTTAGTGTCTTCAGCAAATTCGATGTTTAGAAACAGAATTTCGCTCCCATTTTAAGTTAGGAAATTAGTTTTTCGCTTTTAAGAACGTTAAAACGTCTATTGCTATATGTTACATATATTCTTACGGCAAATTTTCTATTTACTTTATAAAACTCAGAAACTATCTTTTGTTCCTTTAAATATTTGCCGAGGCTTATAAACAGCAGTAACGAAAATACAAAGCTCTGTTTTTCTGGTCTTCACTGACGCATGCGTAGAAGTGCATTAAAAAAACAAACGAATTTGCTCTCAACTCGACCACTTACTTTAACAAAGGTTTTGTTCGTCGCTGCACAAGCAATTTGCACAAAACTACAATACTCGAGGCCTTAAGGCTAATTCCAACAAATTATTCTCGGATCTTTACCTCAATCTGAGGTTTTAGAATTTCTTTTTATGTCTGTTCCATTCAGTTTTTTAACCGCTTGACTTCAAGTTAGATAGATAGCTTACTTCAAGAGGCGATATTCTTCTCCCTTCCCCTCCGCGTCTTTCACTGTGACTTTAATTGTTCGCAGAAATGAGTTTTCAAACGTCATCGTCGCAAATCAAACAAAAGAAGCGCAAAAATATGTTTGTCGGAAAAGAAAGAACATGCCTACGCGAAACAATGACCATCTTATCGAACTTTAAAATTTGGCGGAGATGAAAAAATTTGAACAAAATGGTGAAGGGGAAAAAAATAGAGATAATATTTTCTCCTTTTTTCCCGTTGTCTTAGTTGTTATAATACAGTGATGTTACAGAACATGATTTCACATCAGTTCTGTCAGTACATTCTTAGAATCTTCATTGTTTTAGTTCAACTCCTAGTCAAGTTTTTACACCTTGAGGCGTAGGGTATTTTATTCTTATAGAAGTATCCAGTTCAACCTATTGTCGAAGATTTTTTACATTATTTATTTCTCTTTAATGGGTTCTTCTTAAAGCGTAAAATTCTAAAAAATCTCTTTTGTATCGTTATTATTTTTTTATAAATTCTGTACATTCCTTCAGCAATCAAGATATTAAAAACATTCTTCGAATGTTTAAACTGCAGACACGATTTTTCTCCCCATGTATCAATAATGATACGTTTTGTTAAAAGCTTTTGAAGTACACCTTGTAGGAAGAAATTGGTTATACTGTTGACGAATATGTTCCACAGATTTAGTTTAAAAGTTATATTCTTATCTGTAGCTGAAATTCAATGTCCAAAATTTAAATTTATACGAAGAAAAGAATTTCGATTTTGGAGTTAGAAGCTGGGCAAAATTCATCGACATATTGGCATTAGTTTTCTAAAAGTAACGTACATTTTGAGAGAAAATGACAAGCATCCTTCTTATTGAAACAGAAAAATATTCTTCTCTGTTTTGCAAGCAGTATTCCAATTTAATGTACGAATTGAAAATATATAAACGCACCGCAAATGATCGATTTTATCGCCATCTGAACATGGGAGGTGTCATGAATACCCTTTTCTTCATCTAAAAAGTATGTTTGGGATAATTTTAACTAAACAAAAGTTAAAAGCATGTTTGAGAGACCAACAGTGATTAGTTATGTGGAAGTTTGATGAATCTCTACTGTATTCCTGACAAAACTTGGTGTTTTCTAACACGAAATTTTAAAGTAATAGTCCCGTGGTTCTTTCGTAGTAGTCATTTGGGCTTTACATCATTTATTAACATCTGTCAAGTAATTTCGGTTATTTGAAAAGAATCGCGGATGTATTTCATACTTTTGTCATTTGGCATTCTATAGAATGGCTAGGCAACGCGTGAAATATTTAGTCGTTTTATACATTGCCGACCTGTTTTCGGTATTTTAAAGAATGCCTGATTTCATACTTTGTCAGTAACATATATGCTGTTATCATCTACATCAATAGTAGCAATTCTGTACTGATATGCTTGATCTTTTCCATAAAAATCTACTTATCAGCCATCCTTCTAAGAAATTTCCCTTTAAATGAATTTTTTCCCTTGAAAACATAACAGTTAGCACGCCCAGTTGGTGGATCACTGGTTCGAATACTAGTGAGGACATAGTTGATTTTTCATCTTTTCGACCTTCTTGAAGTTTCCACAATAGCGTCGAATTTAAATTGTTTGTTAGGATATTATTTTATCAGTCATTAAAGCCATATAATCATTTTGCACTATTTATTAAACAAAAGATCCTAATTGTTCAAAGTGCATTCTTTTTTCATTGGATCATCGGGGTTTGGTATAGGTATTTTCTGCGAGTGAGGTGACAACAATTTCTATTGGTGCACGTGTGCGGTTGGTAATAGATTGAAGGCAAGCAGATCCGGATGATAGATTGATAAAATTTATTTTTGAAAAGAAACATTTCAGAGCTCTAGAATTTTTCACAGAAATACTCGTACAGGTGTTCACAGTATCACAGAGTACAGTCGGTAGTTATACTTCAAACTACTAAGAACGTTAAAGACAACGCAATGCAAAGCGCATCGAAAGACGAAGCTAACAAGGAGATATTTCAGTTCTCCGAACTCACGCTGAACAACAACACCTGACAGCAGATGCTATCTCCGACCTTTTATACTTTTCACCCGGCCGCCGAGATATTTCTAGTGTTTTCTGCTTCTCGAAATCACTGGAAGGCATACGAGGGCCGAATTACGGTTATCGCTAATATACCGATCAATTACATTAATTGAATTACAATGCCTATTACCGTGATACAGGGATCGGACTAAAATTCGCCAAATGGTCACCAAATTTAGCGATTTTGGCGATTTATCGTCCTATTTGGAAATAAAATTAGTCGCCAAAATCGTTGCCAGCTTTGCAGTATCTCGCGAAATTTCCGAGATACCCATTTACTCAATGTTAAATGAACTTCCTCCTGTATTAGTACTTTCCGGCTATCTTGTCTCTCTAGATTTTTCATATTACATCATACAAAAGAAATACAGCAATTCTTACATACAATTCCACTAAAATCATCTATCTATGTACAAAATTCGTAACACTATTATATCAGTACAAGAAAATTCGAGTACTGAAAGCAATAACACCTCTCTTCTAGGTATTAATTAGGCCTGTTGCATCAAATAGTTAGCCGAATTGTAAATTATGAGGAAAAGTTGTTGAAGAAAAATTGCTATTCTAGTGACGACATCAGTGTTAAGAAATGTGAAGAGCTTTGTGTATTTGATAAACTATATGCGTCGGGGCAAACGAGATCACTTCATACGAATGCCCCGTCATAAATGTGCTGACACTCATTCTAAAGTTAGTTTCTAATTGCAAAAAATAATCTCGGTAAAGATGCTATCACGGCTAGGAAATAAAATGTAAGTTTATTACTTAGCAAACTAAAATCAGCGAAGGAAATAGAAACCCAATTTGCGTAGCCGCACAACGGCATAAATGTTCCGGCATTTTTATGAAGGTTGCTTCTTTTTAAGTCAGAAGCTGACCCTTACGAAAATGTCGGGTATCCTTATGATAGTTTTTGGCCCTTTGAACACTGGCCCGGTTGTGTGTGTCGGCACATTTATGGTGGGGCACCTTTGCGAACGTGTTCTGTATAAATGTAAATTTTACGTGAGCTCAGAAACCCAAAATTTCATTTTTTACATTTCTTTGCTACTTCACAATAATGCTTTGTAGTTGTATATGGTTCTAGAGTTTAACTCAAAGAATCTTGAGGTGTATGCCTATTCAAATAAATAAAAACTTTCCTTTTGAAAGTATTTGAATTTTCTTTTATTAAATCCACTATGCCGTTTTAAGTGCCTGCTTAGAATTCCGACGTACCCTTTTTCGTAACCGTGTTCAACTGCAATGGGATCACAGATGGGCCCATTTGTTCTGGGTGACGCCTACTTCCATCTGAGTTGGCAAAACCAGTTCCAAGACCTTCCGAACCAAACGGCATACCTCATCTTCGAGATGATAATGACCAAGGACTACCGATGTCACATGACCTTGGAGCGGCCAATGGCTGGTGATTGTTCAAGCGCGCAAGAGAAATTTTGGAAGTTTCGTAAGGTTTTCCGTATTTCTGAAATGGACATAATGCGTGGCTATGCGCATGTAAAAAAAGGCCTGGATTATTTTTTTTTCTTATTTTTAAAGTTGTTTAATATATTCACAAAGCTATTAGCTTCCGCAGCCACTTTTGATCTTATCCAGCTTTTCACTGTGTTCAGTGAAGCAAGTACAATTTGCTTATCAGTGTTCAGATTGCTACAAATGGCGGCTCAAAGCAATCGCTCCTTTGTAAAGTTGTTGCCGCTTCTAATAATATAAAAATTGATCAGTAATATGGGATAATTTTATATATAATTCTATTTAATCTCATGAGATTACATATTAACTTAAAGTTTACAACATAAAATGACTGTACCTCTGATAGTAATATATTAATTGAATTTTATATGGAATTCGGAGAAAAGGAGGGAAACCACTATAAAGAAGCTCTCGACGGATTTTAAAAGAGAAAAGGATAAATAAATTATAGTTTGACAAGAGAAGATTATAAACAAGAAAGATATAGTCAAATTTAAATGTTCTTGATATTCAGACTATCAATTCTGAAGGAAGAAAAACTATGTAAAGGTCTAGAGACTAAAGCAGAAGAAAACGTTTTTTCTTTAGATTTTCCTCATAAACGATGAGGTGTTTTATATGTATAATCTAGCATTTGGAAATTAAAAGGCGAGACAATTTATGTCTGATCGTCTAATTTTTTAATTAAAGAACTGAAGTTTACTTAAATTTATTCTGATGCATTGTAGTTAGACTGTTTAATTAATTATGTTCTATCTAAGGCACCTAATCTAAAAATCTTTAGAAAAAAAAAAGAAAAAAAAAAGCCGCCTTTCCCCCCAATTAAATGTCTTTCACATTACAGAGTCGTGATATATTTGAAGCCGTCTTATATTTAAAACAATGAATTTTATTTTTATAACCTGTTGTATTTATTATTAATGAGTAATTAATGATTACAAATAAATCCCTGAGATTGATAAACTAAATGCGCGCAATGTGTTTTATCAGAAATGTTCTAATGGTAAAAAAATAATGTATAATCATACTCACGAGCAAATAAGAAAATCACAGATTCTCCAAAACTAATTAATTTTCCTTTATTATTATTCAGTTGGTTGTATTTTTGACATTAGAAATATCTTAATGAAATATTTCCAAAAGTTCGGGGCCGTTACATACTACTACCACGTATTTATCATTCAAGCAATCTGGTGAGCTTTAACATTGCGAGAAATATTTCACTGCCCTACATCAGAAATCATCAACTAATGGCCACCGCTGACAAAGAACGTTGAAACGTGGCTGTGTCCTTCGGTTTAATATCGACATTAAATATATCTATTGGGGTGTCCTTAAACATTTTTGGACTATTACTGCTATCTTTCATAACGTTACCAGTTATTTGTCATTAATGCGACCTGGCAAGTGTTGCTTTTCAACAGAGTTTAAAATCTTTAATATATTTTCCTTCGTCTTGGTAATTAGCCATTTTTAGAATATTTTACTTTTCTGGCAAAGTTTTCAGTTTATTTTTCAGATTTTTATCAAAATTTAAAATTAGAAAAAAAGCAACCTTAGACAGGCGAAGATTTTAAACTAAGTTCTAGCAATTTCAAGGGCGATCAGGGACAGTTCTTTCTTCTTCAGAAGCAAAAGTTTTTTTGTAAAGGTGGGAGGGGCAACTACTATCATTATAGCGAAATTTATATTCAGAGGGAAGAAAATGAACGTAGCGCCATCTGTTGAGGGATACAGTAAAGAAGGGTGAAAAAAATCTACTGTTAATTAACAGAGAGAATGGTTAAAAATAATACACTCACATGGGGGCACTCAAAATATGCGGCGAGTCAAAAGTCCTCTCGAGAGGTGGGTAATAGGGAAGAGGTAGCGTGATAGGGATAGAGGAGATTCTCGAATGCGTCCCCGCGAGGTGCTCTCCTTCAAAACTGGTGGCGGAACTAAACAAAATCGTACTGTCACCTGTATGGTACCTAAGGCTCTTGCCAACGACAGGCGCCATCTTGACTCCTTGCCACGATGAATTTCTTGGCTTGCTCTGATTACAGACAAGCGAGATTAGTGATAACACCAAAAACATAGTGTTTGTGTTTTTAATATTAATTTCAGTTACGTTAGCTGTAAAAGAGCAGGATACTTAGCGCTAACGTAAATGGAAGAATCAAACGTTTTCGTCACTCAAGGTTTGTAAAAGGGTACAAAAGTTTCACGCGTCCTACTCTTGCTGTTTATAAAACTCAATGAAGAAAAGCACAGAGCTGTGTGACAATCAAAGCTTAAATATGGTGCTTCCACAAGCATTTAATTTCTTTCAGAAAAGAAAAGGATTTCACCGATGTTGATACGTTTGAAAGCGTTTTCTTACCGTAATCCTACGAAATATCGTAGATTCAAGATACACAATTCAAATCTTAAATATCGAATTATCTTTAAAAAAAAAACAAAAAAACTGAAAACTTTCATTAATTCCGAAGAATTTCAAGCCACTTCCATTTCAAAGGAAGAGAGAAAAAGTGGTTCAATTTAAAAGTAAAGCAAGAATTACCTCCTCCTTTTGCATCATTTCCTCTGAAATGAAACATAAATCACGAGAACCCCGAAGCAGTTCTTTCTGACATCTCTGCTCTTTTACATTTCCTAAATTTGTTTTATTAATATCGCTCCATCCTCATTTGTTTTATTTAAAACAAAGATGCAAGAAAATCGAAATGGAATGAAACCAGAAACTACCACCACATATCCCGGAAGGGTAATAATAATAATCTAACTCCTTTTGTTATCGACAGTCTGCTAGAAAACAAAACAAAAATGCAAAGTCCCGCTCAATCAGAGATCTTCATCTGTGTAAATGTGCTCTTATTTTAGATGTTGCTGGCGTACCATTCGCTTGGCTGATCTTTTGCTTCCATCTTCAGTTTTTTGCCTTCCCTTTTTTATTTTCCACTTTTAATTTCATTTCAAACCCCTTAGTGCTCCCCTTTTCACTTTAGGAAACAATGCGATATAGTGGCACGCTGGGAAGGGAAGGGTGAGTTTTCTGTTAAAATACAATGAAAAAATACGTAATAATAATAGTAATAAATAAGATAAAAATTCATGCTTTCACCTCTACTCCCCCGCGCAACCATTCCTTGCTTGCACCACCCCCCTAGCTTTTGAAAAATATAAAAAGAAAAAAAATGTGGAAAGGGGGAGTCGAAAAACAAAAACAAAGCAAAAAAGAAAAGTTGAAGAAGATCCTTGTTGTATTCATACGCGCGGCGCGAATGATGCACTACTTTTTTCCGCATTAAGCATTAAGAGAGAACATGAAAGGTTCTCGCCAAGGTGTGGTAAAGTGGGGGGTAGGGGGAAGAGAGAGAAAAAGTTGCTTTCTATTTCATTAACTCGTGTTTCAATCATATTAATTTTTAAGGGCGCTTCCGCGGCGCGGAATAGGCATATAATAATCGCAATAAAAAATTATTTCTCGTATTATTTTTCCGTTTTTCCCACTGGAGTGTTAAAGAAATTTGAAAAAGAAGAAGAGGAAGAGAGAAGAGTGGGTTGAGGAGCAGCAATACCGGGAAAAAGAACCTAGCAAATTTAATTACAGATAGCGGATTAGGTGCAGGTGTAAGAGCGGATGTACAGATACGGAGATGACTTTTTAAGATGAGGAACGTTTCCGAACAAGAACGGAGGACGATTTCTAAAGCTCCCTCCCTCCACTTCAAAGAGAGAGAAGAACGGACTTTCTATCTGGTCTGGTCGGGGATAAATGAAAATGAGAAAAGGACTTAAGAAAATTCTCTTTCTCAAAAGGAAATGAATTATAATAATAGTAATGAGGTTGTGTATTTCAAAAGCAAGCATTGGCTTTTAAGCTCTTTCTCAGAATGTAATTTACTCGTGAGGTGCTCATTATGATTCTTGTAGAACGCCGTTTATCCGAACTAATTGGAGCGGAGCTATTTCGGATAACACCTTTTGGCAGTTTAAGAACATTGGCATTCAGAACTACTACCGCACCCCATCCGGACATAAAAAATCTTCATAATTGTGTGGCTTACCCCCCTCCCGCGTTCGTCAGTTACATGCATAACAGTGGGTTTATCAAGTTTTAGTTCTAATTTTGTTTAACAAATTTCAACCAAATATACTGAAGGATAATTGACAGCATTACCTATTATGACATGTCTTTTCCTAAAATATCGTCTGCTTATGGATAGAATGTTCTATACAGCGCATTGTTTGCTTTGATCCAGTGAGCATCAGATCTCATAGATTGGAAAATTTCAAACAATAGCAATAAGGCTTGGATGTCAATAGGAATCATCCATATTTACGGCAGATTGTTTTCAAATAATTTGTGACGGGAGATGAAACTTGGAACTTTGCAAATGATCCTGAGACTAAATGACAGTCATCTACTTTGGCTGGAAAAGCTTCACTATAGCCGCAGAAACTAGGATTTCAGAAACTTAGAGTAGTTGTATATGTTCAAACTTTTTTAAATTGAAAGGGATAAATCACACGAAATGTCTTTCTGAGGAACAGATGCTGAACATCATATTTTATAAAGATGTAATGGATAGATTTTGGAAGACAATCCAGCAAGTTAGGCCTCAGTCGAATGATAGGTTTCTGTTCAGCTTTTATCGCGATGAATGCAACCATCATCAAGGGATCGAAACGCTGATGGGAAGGTTTTCCCCTTGATGTGTAGTCACCGACTTGGTGTTGGTATATTTCTGATAGAACATACTTATGAAGTCGCCGGGGTGTTGGGACATGAAAATTTCATGCTTTCATGCAATGAAGCAAGGAATTACATACAACAGTTATCAATTTTCTATGAAAACTAGAAGGGCCTGGATAAGACGAAAGGTTTTGTACGTTTACTATAGTTTATGTTTCGTTTCACCTTTTTTTAGGGATGATGTGTTGTTAAATATTTTTCTTCCAAAGCCTTACAATTATGAGTAATGTTTCATTCGTTTTTAAACCATCCATATTAGGAGATACGGCCATCAGCGCACAGAGAAATTTCACGAATTCCCGATAGCCCAATCCATCCCAGCTTACTGTCATTGTATAAGGAAAGTAAGAAGTAAAAATATTTTTTAAGCCCCAAAGGGAGTTATCCCGAATGAGCTATTAGTTCAAAACGGGATTTTTCGTCGTCTACTATAAATTGCAAATATCTTTTTTCAACTTGTTGCAACCAAATATTATTGCTCTCAGTTATATTTAAAGAAATTAAATAAAGAAGAATTTGCATGTATGTGTGCATGTTCCTCGCATTATGAAAAAAACTTAGAGCCATGAAATTTCGAATAACTTTGTTCTCTCCCATAACATGTGCAACTTGAAGTCCGAATTTTGAATTGCTAGTTTTAAATTTCATATTTTGTAAACTTTTAATGAATTTTTGATTAATAAACTCAACGACATGAAAGCGAACAGGGGCAATACTGTACAGAATTAATATTTTTATCTCCAGCGCGCTAGACTATCTTTCCGAAATTCTAAATATAAAGGATTTTGAAGTATTTCTTGATTTTGCCGTTAAATATAATTTTATGTGGCAAGGGCGAAAAATGTGATATTTAATAAATAAAGTTAACACAAAAAACGATAATAATTAAAAGACAAAAAAATTTGTAAAACTATTTTAGTAAAAGATACGATGAACTGAGAAAAGACACAGAAAGGAACAGAAAGAAAGAAACAGAAAAGAAGAAAGAAACGGAAAACAGGAAATGTATAAAAGAAAACAGAAAATGTATTTTTGTGAAAAGAAACATAAAATGTATGCCAACACTTAAAGATGCATCGGGAATTCTGAATGTGTAGTGTTCTGCTGCTTTTAAAATTTTTGTAATTTCATTCTTAAACTGTATATGGTGTAAGTGCGAAGAGGGTGGTGTTTAATAGTAAAGCTAGCAGTAATGAGTGTAACAGAAGATTGGTAGACTAACAACTCAGCGACAGCGTAGAAAACCTTAAAAAATCCTTTTGAGCCATCGTTAAAATCCAAATTCATTCAATTTTTTTTTTCAGCTTTCGATTTTGTACAATACTTACTCTTAAATCTTTGCAGACGCACTATATACTACGCATGATGCAAATGAGGGAATTGCCTGCCAATGATGTTATGGCGATTACTCCCTAAAAGAGTGTTGCTCGTGAAGGTCACAATATTCTGAGAACATAAATACGACACCGTTACTGGAAATCATTTCTCTCTACAGGTTACGACCCCTACAAAGGATTAAGATGTTCTGAAAATCTGAATTATCATTTTAGAGAAAACTTGCTGTTAATTGTTTCATTTTGTGCATTATATTTCAGCAAAAATTATAAGCTTAAACAATAAAACAATTTGTTTGTATAAAAAAGTACAAATTCACTTTTTGAAAAAAAATTAAAGAATAAAAAAGGGAGGGAACTCTCACTAGGAGGACCACCTACGATTCAAGAGAGTTCGTCTTAGAAAACTGGTAATCATTGCCAATGATTGCATTCAAAAATGCTTTCAGAAATACAAAACTCACCCAAAGATAGAGTTTTTAAGAGTTAGTCACCACAAAAAAATTTTTTTTGTGTTATTAATTTTTCTAAATCTAAACATCACTTTTATTAAACATAATAAAAACCATATTGTACTATATTGAAAAGTCGTTTCTATATTATTTAAATTAAAAAAAATCTGAAAGCTTTCAGATTTTATATTGCACCCAAATGGGCCTTTTTTAACGTTTTGTGTGTTACCGTTAAATATCATGTTCTTCGCACTTAAAATTCAATTCAACAGCAATACCACAAAATATTTAAAAGAGCATATCATTAGAATTTCCAATACACAATCTCACGCGCTGGAAACAAAAGTGTTTCTTTCTGTACTACTTTGCTATTGCTCGCTTTGAAATCCTTGAGTTTGTTAATCAAAAATTCGTTAAAGTTTTATAAAATATGAAATCTATAATAAAACAAATTCCAAGTATTTCATATTTGGGCTTTCAGATGCCCATATTCGGGTGGAAAAATTTGGTAGCTCCAGGTACCGTTGTTTTATGACAATGCGAGAAACATACATACATTTATGCATATTCTTCTACACAAATATACATTTTAATCCTCTTTTTTTTTAAATTTTCGAATAACTCATAACTGCTGTATTAAAGTCAGAGTTATATCAGAATATGCAACCTGCTGTTTGGGCAAAGTATTTTGATTTAACAACCTCAAGCAACGTATAAATCCTGCAAACATCCTTCCCATCTGACAACCAAAAGTAGTTAACTTTCGACCTGCTCATGCTAAAAAGAAATTCATGTTCATGAAAAATCTTAGCATCTTATGTTAAGGAAACACTTAATGTGAAGTAAATTTGAATAAAATACCGGTAAAAGAACAAAGTCGATATTTTCTAACCACAAAATAATGAAGAACGATATTTTCAAAAGGCAACAAGTTTTAGGATCACAAAAATTGTTTAAAACGAAGGATTTGTGTTACTATTTACGAATTTCAAAATTCAAAATCTTGCAGCTTTCATTTAAAAATGATCACACAAACAACCGTTTCAATTAAATCTTTAAGCAACTCAGAATGTGTTGATATTTTATGCATTTAATATGCAATAAGCATTTAATCTAAATTAGCACTTGAAATGCCTATTGTAATTCTAAAACAATCATTGGAATATCAGAATTATTCAGACCATATACAACATATCACAGAATTTCATAGACCGAATTTTCTTACTGCTTCCTTTAAGCAAAGACCTACCAGCCGCCGAGTGGTTAATTCGTGGAACACTGATAGTTCGATCCGAGGTTCGAATCTCAGCGAACGGGCTGCCTGCATGTGTAACGTGTATGCGAGTCAGTTTCCCTTAGGAAGTCATCCACGAAAGCATATTGATTAAATTTAAGCCTTTCTCAAAATGCACTAAAATTTGAATAATATATATTTCAAGAGGTTGCGGTTTACGAACTTCTTAGGCGAACATTTGTAGCTGAAAACCTTCTGGGTTCTGAAATTTTCGTCTT
>KK114171.1:81934-204646 GCA_000611955.2 Stegodyphus mimosarum | reverse complement strand
TTGTATATCTATACCTTAATAGTTAAGGGGCGAAAGATCGATTAATAGTTTAAATTTAACTAATATTTCATCTTCAAAATAGAAACAAAACATTTAGTGTGTAATGAAGCAAACTTAGAGGTAATAATTCTGTAAAAACAACTGATGACGTAGATGGAGACATATGGCATTTCATTATTGTAATAAAGAAATAGACTTAGAACTAACGATACAGAAACATTGTTAGCGTAGATGCATAGAATGTTGATCCATAATGAAAAGCAAACTTTTCATCTGAAACAAATTAAATACTCATTTTTATTTCAGTAAATATGTTGCAGTCACAAAGATTTTGGCACTCCAATTCATGTCTATTTCCAAAACGTTTACATTTTTGATAGTTTTATAGGAAGAAGAGAGCAGTAGTCTATCCAAGCCGAAGTACAGAAAGTGAGTAAGTTGTGTTCAGGATGAAATCTCAATTCAGAATGAGTTACATTCGGTTCTCAATGCATTTGATTAGATAATTAATGCTCTGCAAAACTATTATTGGCTTTTTGAGTTTTAGTTCCATTTAGATCACCAGAGCGAATCATGTGACATGGATTAGTATCGAAATGATGCAGTTCAAAGAAAGATTACTGTTTTTAGAATAGAGAGAGGAATTAAAATAAAGCATTAAAGGGCTATTGCTAATTTAATCTGTAGAGTCATTAGGTTCTTTTGAAGCAGGGGTATATGAAAAATGAGCAATGCCTTCGCCAGGACTCGAGCCTCTCGAGTACGCGCAGAGTGTGCTACCGTTACACTGTGATGGCATGTAGACAGGAGAGTGAAAACACCTTATATACTCCCCCTTTTAAAGGCCGACTGGGGATTTGGACACCCGGTCGCCAAATTTTGGTAGTGAAGAATCATCATCCACCTCATTTTAATTCGGGAGCCTGGAAGCAAGAGAAGTGAAAGTGAGGAAGTAGGAGAAGAGTGTAGTGCTCTCGTCGGGACTCGAACCTGGACCTTTCGAATACGCGCCGAATGTGCTACCATTACACCGCGAAGGCATGCAGAAAGGAGGGAGAAAATATCTTATAAAATCATAATTTATATTTATATATATATATTTTTTTATCTTACATATATATATCGTTTAAAACTAGTTCACTAAATTAGTAAAATTATTTAAAAATGTACGAAATCTTGTGATTTCTTAGGCGGGAAAATTCTATATTTATCCGTTCACATGAATGTTTAATGCATAAAAGTAACTCTCCGTGAAAAACCGGTATTTTAAAAACCTTAGGGGGGAGAAAGAAATACTAATAAAATGTATAACAACTGGCCACAAACTGAATTTACACGTCTACTGATACATTAACAGATGCAGAAAATTTATAAAAAGAATACTCTCAGAGACGGCCCCTGAATATTTACGGACTAATGAGCGAGAATTTAATACCTGGGAAAAATTTACTGCCCGTTTTGTTTTACTTTAAACCTTTAACAATTGCATTTCTTAGAGAGAAAAACTTCTTAAGCCGTAATTTTTTATCCGGATTCTTCTGTAATTTTCTATAAGTAATGTTTTTTACGTTTTCGTTACAAGAAACATGGTACTTTTCAGACTTAACGAAATTAGCACCCTCTAAATTCAGTCAGGATCTTCAGAATTCATTAGCGTAGCAAACCTCATAGAGTCGATTGAATTTTTATACATCATCGACCTTTTATGAGCACTTTTTGGAAAGCTCTTCTGTCATAAATGTAAAGTTTTATTATACTTCATATTTTTGACGAGCATTAAAAAGAAAAAATAGTACAATAAAGCCCTGTTTAACTGAATTTGGAACCCAGCGAAATGATGATGAAAAATAAGGTTCAATCAGCGAGTCCAAAGCCAGTTATATTAATTTTTTTAAATTAACCTCCCTTGATTGTTTCTAGCTTCAGAAACGGAAATATATTGCTTAATTTTAAAATAACTCATTTCGGTATGTTACAGAAGGTGGGCCTGTGTAATAAATAAATGTAGTTAATTTACCTCATCAAGTTTAACACAATAAAAATATTCAGGAATTTACTTTAAAAATGATATCGTGGAGAGGTTCAGTTTCTTAAAGCAAGCTTATAAAGCTTGTCTGGTACCTTTATGAAGATCCATTTTAAAAGTTAGAAAATTACCATCATAAGAGGGATGCCGGGATATCCTTACGAAGTTTTTGTCTTTTCGAAGAAACTCTGGTGTAGACTCTAATGGAATAATGAAAACGGAACTCTTGCAGACGTATCTGCAAAAGTTCTTTTATGTATTACGAAAGAATTTTCTCATGTCTACAAGTATTCTCTCATGTATGTTTACCAGTTTCTTTCTCATACATGACGAAACTCTTACTGTCTCTTACACTTAGCAAGCAGACTCTTGTATATAGCAATGGAACTCTTTCAAACTCCTGTAGATGCTACTTCTGCAACTTCATGGTACTCTTACAACCCAACATGTAGGTTTTAAAAAGCAAGCTCACAAATGTGATCGGAATTATAGCTATTTCTTCACTAATATTATGTTCCTGGTTTTGTATATAAGATTTTTAAGATACCTTCATGAAATTGTTGGGGGAAAAAGATCCGGATTCCTGGGAAGATATGAAATGTCACTTCTGCAATATATTAATTTATTGAGGAATATTTCCTCAATTACAGATCTGAACACATTTGAGACATGGCATGTCACGACTTCGTGCTGAATCTAAGCTCTTGTTGTAGCCCACAACAACTCTGTCCAGTGTCCAATATCTTGCACATTTTCTTCGCTTCGCCAAGAACGTGGTCTTCCTAATTGTTTCACATTTATGATGAAATCATCTCGTATGAAATTCCAGATGCATGATTTAATGAAATTATGGATGAGGTCACAAATACACTCACGTTTGTGAAAATTGCAACACCAAGAAGGAATCGTCATAATTGAATGCAATTTAATACACAGTTGAGTGGTAGTGGTACAAATAAATGATTAAATGTTCAAAGCAAACAAACAAGAACAAGAGATCAGAATCAGTATTTTGTGTGGCCACCACGCGCCGCAATAAGTGCTGCTACACGACGTGGCATGGAGTCAAACAAAGTTTGAATGTCTGACTGAGGAAGAGCATTCCATATCGTTTGTACGCGTACCCAAAGTTCGTCTGCAGACGCAACAGGACGAGGATCACGAGCAAGACGCCGACCAATGACATCCCACACATGTTCAATTGGCGACATATCCGGGGAACACGCAGGCCAAGGAAGAAGCTGTACCTGCTGCGCTGCAAAGAAGGATTTAACAATCCGAGCAGTATGAGGGCGGGCATTGTCCTGTTGAAATACAGCGCCTGGCAAGCTTTGAAGGAAGGGAACAGCTTCGGGCTGTAGAACTTCACGGATATACCGGTTGCTGTTCAGATTGCCCACAATTCGTAGCAATTGAGATCGTCTATGATATGCTATGGCGCCCCAGACCATAACTCCGGGTGTTCGTCCACTGTGGCGTTCGATAATGCACTCCGGAAGGTGGCGTTCACCGGCATAGCGTCTGACACGAATGCGGCCATCATGGTACCACAAATTAAAGCGGGATTCGTCAGAAAACACGACATGCTGCCAATCAGCACGCCAGTCTCTATGCTGATTGGCCCATTGTAGCCGCAGGCGGCGATGGTCGTGCGTTAGGGGGATCCTGTATAAAGGAGTCCGTGCGCGCAGTCCACACTGCAGCAGACGTCTACGAATTGATGAAGCACACAATGAAACACCTGTAGCTATTGACCACAGTGCTGCCAATTGTCTAGAGGAAGCTGTACGGTCCGTCCGCGCCATGCGGACCAGGTGTCTATCATCGCGAGCTGACGTCACATTTCGGGGTCCACTCCCGGATTTCCGAGTTGTCCGACACTCGTCCGTCCACTGCTTCCAAACGCGCATCACTGTGCTGCTGTTACGCTGCACACGAGAGGCTACTGCACGATACGACAATCCAGCTTCACGAAGGCCGATGATTCTCCCTCGTTCAAACTCTGTAAGTTGTTCAAATCTCGCTCTCTTTCGTCGACGAGGCATAAGTACAGATTGAGTTAACGTTTACCACTAGCAGATAACCACCGATAACCATACACGCCTCGCTACAGCCGTCTATTTATTCGGATCCATCAGCCGTCCAGAGGGCGCTGCTCAGCATACGCATGCGCTACGGATTTGCAATTCTAATCATTTGCATATCATGCGCTACTTTGCATTTCCTGAAAATTTCAGCTCACTCGCGTAAGTCCTTCATGGTGTTGCAATTTTCACAAACGTGAGTGTATGATGTAAAGGGCAGTGTAACCAACACAGGTACTGTAAAGCTGCGTAAGAATTGTTACTTTTTTGGTAGAATTCTGAGCACTGATATATTACCAGGATAAGTAAGTATCAGAATTAGTAAGGATACCCCGCACAGAAAAATTCTGAATATGAGTTCTTAATGGAATGCGCCTATTAAAATTCGCATTGTTCTAAAATATTTCCTTTGATAAAAGTATCAAAACGGAATTTTCAAAGACCAAAATCAGTTGCAAATGAATTCTACGTCTTATAATGGGCAATATGGTAGTATATGGGCAAATCCACTTGAACAAACTGATGTATGAATAGTTATCAGTGGCCAATGGATGCTTAGGCAGTTACTTTTAAAAGGCCAGTGTCCAAATTAAAAAGGGGAATAAAGGGGCTATTGCTAATTTAATGTATAATTCATAGTTACATGTTTTGTTATGTTACACACACACAGTCGCGTATATATATTATAAATTCTTCAGCTGTTGCTATGTTCTAGATCATAAAAGCATGGTTCTTGGTAGCTAAAAATAAATTGTTAAGGCTACTATAAAAAGATGTGTTATGGCATTAACAGAATCTTCAGAGACAATAAAAATGATAACATAAACATGACATGTATAATAATGATGACCTTTAATTAATTTAAATCATCTTTTGACAAGTTTGATTTATATTCCTACATGATTAGCAATTCTACGATGTTATTTTAATCGCATATAACTAAGAATAGTTAAATGGCTAAACAATTATTTTTTTACCTCTGTTTCTATGTTATTATAGCTTCCATTCCTCCCAACATGAACTTATTGACAAATGAGGTTCAATAGTTTTATCCTAGACAAGAGGGAAGTGTTGCGCTCGAGTATATCACAGGTAGGAATGCGATTTCGCCCAGCTCTGTAAGCATTTTGACGAAGAATCCTCTGACGAATTTGACAAAAAATCGACGATTGCGTACCTCCAAGCTTTCGAGAGGGCTTTCGGCTCAACAATATATTAAGTGCCCTCGTGCTACAAATGTCTTCAGAAACATTTTCAAACATCCATCCTTTATCCGGAATTTGAATACGGCATAAGGCTATGCAATTCGAGTTCCTTATCATTATGCCAAGAGAGCAGCAATTTTTACTTCTTAAAGCATTTAATAAAACCACGATATTTAAAAAAAATTAGCGTACTTATTTTATATTTGTATGGCATTTTGAATGAATAATTTAGATAGTATGTGAATGACTCCACATCTGTAGGGTGCAATGTTTTTTTTTATTAATAGAAATAATTTTTCTGCAAAAGTTTTATTATATGATAGAATGCATATCATTCGAAATGAATTCGAACATGGAATCATGAAAGGTTAACAGGAAGAAAATCATTTCTACTCTGACTAGGGTAAGCTACATGGGCAAAATTCAGTATTTTTATCATTACTCCTAAAATTCATTTTGTTTAACTGAAAGTCAGAGTCGGTGACAGAATGCAAATAATTCGAAATGAATCTGAATCTCTGAAGGAATTGCAGAATGCATAAATTTCCATACTCTCTAGGGCAAACTATTCGTTCATAAATACAGTTCAGTAATTGCTGTATAAAAACATTTTATTTAAATAAGATTCTGAATGAAAATTATTAAATGCGAATATAAATTCATCATTCTAAATTAATAACTGAATGAAAATTGTTTCTTTGTCAACTAAGGCACAGCATGAAAATTCAGTTCAGTATTCTCTTTACATAAGAAGTTACCTTAAAATTACGTTAAAATTTGTTTTTTAATTAAAACTTAGAATGTATGACAGAACGCGAAAACTTTTGAAATTCTTCGAAAATGATTCAGTTAAAAACATTCAGGTTGCAGCTAACGAAAGAAATTTTGAATAAATAAAAGAATGAAAACATTTGCCTTTGAAATAGAATTGCCTATTCTCTTTACGCATTAACATTATTCCGTTTTTTTAATAGGCTGAATGAATCACGGTACATACCAAAACCAAGAATGAATTTGAATTTATAATTCTGAATGACAGAATGTAAATCATTTCCTTCCCGAGAAGGGCAAGACCAAGAAAAGTTAGGAGAGGTCGAAAAGAAGCCAATTCCGAGAAACGAAGGACAAAATAAGCATCAAAAAAGGAACTTGCAACATTTGAAACATAAATAAACTGTTTAAAATAAATATATAATCACTAGCCATCAGTCTAGAATACAATTCATATCTTTATGAAATTGAATATCATGCAGTCAAAATTCTTGGGCACCACATTTATACCAGTGGTTGAACTCAGTCATACATGGGTTATGCAGTTACGCCACTTTCGCCAACATATACTTCCTCCAAGAGGTTTTTTTGATGGCACCCTAGCGCGATTACTGACACGCTCAAATCCACCGACATGGTGTGTCAGTCAAAGTGGTCCCTCAGATGAAATCTACCCTTCAGCGGCAGTAAGGAGGGGTTGACATACTTCTGGGATAGTCTAGACATTTTTTTCTTTGGCTTTAAAGAGAATATTTTGTCTTCAAAGTAATGAAAAGAATGGCTGGAAACCGCCTTCGCGTCTGAGAGATAGTACGAAGCTTCCACAAAGGATATAAATGAAGTACCTTGATGAATACTGTCAGAATTACGAGAGAGGTTAAGTTAATAATAAAGGTTAAGAAGGTAATGATAAGTGCTAAGAATATATAATAGATTCTACATTAAAAGATATAATCTCTTCAAACAAAATTGTTTGAAGTCTTGGCTTCTGGAATGTTCTGTCACGTATATTAATAAAAATTTACCACAGGAGTTTCATGGTTTAATATCTGCCACCTAGCATATCGTAGGTTTGTATAATATATTAATTTTTTTTGTATTAGCAGAAGTAAGTTTATAAATTTGTTAGTTTGTAAAAAGTCATTAATAAGTTTATTATTTCTTCCGTATCTGCAGTAGCAAGTTAAAATTGATTTTTCATTTATCAGCGCTTGGCGATATTTACTAATACTTTTTTTTAAGAATTTGTGTACTATCCGCATATATTATATTATTAATAATTTATTTTTTGAATCGCAATTCAGTTCATCAAGAAGAATCTGAATTTATACAATCATTATCGTGCAATATTTTCGAAATTCTCTCACTCTTGCTAGGTCTCCAAGACAGGTACTAGTATTAGGCCTTCAAGACAGGCAATGGAATGGGAACTATTACCTTATAAGGTTACTATTATGTTGCGTTAACCAGTTATTTATAATTTCAACCTTTACTAGACCTTCTCCTTTCCGTTTTTTCACCAAAATGACTTACAGAATATTTAAGCTGAGGTTTTTGAATTGAAAGACAGAGTTCACGTTGTTCCACAAAATCCACCTTCTTCACAAACCACCCACGTTGTTCACATTACAATGTTCCACAAAATCTACGTTGATCACAAACCATCCGTGTTACTCACAAACGACGTTGTTCCAAACCACCACATTAGGCAACGGAATCGAAATTATTACCTTATAAGATTATTATTATTTTGTATTAACCAGTTATTTATAATTTCAACTTTTACTTTATACTTTTTCCTTTTTGTTTCTTCACCAGAAATGTGTTATAGAATATTCAAGCTGAGGTTTTTGAATTAAAAGATAGCGTTCCCTTTGTTCCACAAAATCCACATTGTTCGTAAACCATCCACGTCATCCACGTTGCTCCACAAAATACAGGTTCTTCACAAACCACCCACGTTGTTGATACCACAATGTTCTACAAAATCCATGTTGTTCGCAAACCATCCACTCCATCTACGTTGTTCCACAAAATTCAGGTTCTTCACAAACCACCCTTGTTGTTGACACCACAATGTTCCACAAACTACATATTGTTCGCAAACCATCCACTCCATCCACGTTGTTCCACAAAATCCAGGTTCTTCACAAACCACCCACGTTGTTGACACCACAATGTTCCACAAAACCCATGTTGTTCACAAACCACCCGTGTTACTCACAAGCCACGGTTTTTCAAACCACCACATTATTCCAACGCAAACCACCAGATGCTTTTACTTTTAGTTGCTGCTTACAAAAATTCTTAGAAAATACTAACTCGCCTCTCATCCATTTCTTTTTATGTATTCTAATTGTGATGGTATTGTCTTTTCCAAAAACTTCTGAAAATCTTGGCTCGCGATTGGACCAACGAACTAATGGAAAACTCTTAATACATTGATGAAAAAGCTACGCTCCTAAAGGCTGGAATGTTCTTATTTATACGTTGAATAATTTGAAAAAATAATTCTTTCTAAAGAATGTTCGTCATTAATAAAATTGCAGGAGTATGTGAAATCTAGCCTATAGGTTAAAAATATGTTTGAATAAGGCATATACTTTCTTTATATAAAAACGCTTTTGAAAGTGGTGAGATAATTTTAATAGGTAACTGATTTAAAGAACTAAGGAAAATGATTATAAACTAAAACGAAACTTCTTCCCTATAAATTGAAATCATCCAAAGCGAGAACTTTAATGTCTAATTGATTAACTAAGACACAGCTAAAAAATTATTTTCGATTTGTCCAATAATTTTTATCTAATGAAATACTTTTACGGAAAAAAAATGTTATACATATTGCAAATTACGTTTTACGAACTGTTTTATTTAATTAATAAATCAGGACTAATAAGATCACTCTAATGCTTAAATTAATTAATTATGTTTCATACATATGCTGATTTCAAACCATATAATGTAGTTCTTTTGCACTAAAACATAGAATTCAATAACATCATTTACCAGATAATAACTAATTTGTTTATCTAGATAATAACGAACCACATAATTCTTAAAGACTTTTCCAGAATCAGTTTTATTGTTTTATGTTCAGCCATGCTATGTTTCGAAGTGTCAAATAGTTGATCCTCGTTCATCATAGCAACAGCCATATTATTTAACGCTGCTGAAAAAATATACATTAGCTAATCTAACTTATAGCCACTTCTTGACCTTGTGTTTGTAACATAAGCACGCTGTCTGATTCTTTCTATTCATTTCGCAGCTCTTCAACCCCGAAACAGAAAGCTGTTTTCCCAGGAATATCAATTCCTCCCCCCTTCCCCCCACAATTTGGTTGCTAATCCTAAGGCCATATATCTTATGATCGAACCAACAATACACAATGTAGCAGAGCCACCGGAGTTGCATTCCACGTTACCGAAGTGGTAAATTACCTAAACAGCAAATAATAGTGCTTTGGCGACTGACTTTGAAAAACGACACGGGATTGTTTCCCACAGACGAAGTGGCGAATGTTTCCGTAGTGAGATTGCTATCTAATCTTTCCGAATATTTCATCAATTAAAACAAAAGAAAAGAGAAAAAGGGGGAGGAAACCACGAAGGTGATAGCGTATTCTAGGCAGTGGTCTACTGATATCCCATTGTCTCCTGCAGAGCTAAACGAGATCAATTGCAATTCGAGATACGTTTAATAAAAGTAATGTTAAAAGAGAACATGACGGTAAAACAAGATAAACTGAAAGAAGGTGAAAGGTATTAATATGCGAAGAGATATGCTTCCGAAAACGGCTTTCTTTTAGAGGAATAAACCACTATCCATTTGTAACTCCTTTTAGAAGATTAATTAAATATTTAGGATCCTTTGTTTTCTATGAACTACAGTTCATAGAAAACAAAGTGGAGTTATTGTTAGAAAATAAGAATTTAACGTATAGAAACGTTTGAGAACATCTGGAAACCTACTAGTACCTTGTCCCATGTTAAATGCCTAAGCATCACATAGAATTGCCATCATTCTTTGAGCATGACAGAAAAGTCATCAGATTTCTAGAAACTTAATCTCTTTTTCTCATATCAGCAGGTTTCAAAACATAGACAAAACGGATTTTTTTATTCCCACACATCGAGAAATTGAGAAATACTGAGTTGCAGATTTTCTTTCAACAAGATATAGTTCTATTTGCGAATCATATGCGAAAGGAATTGATCATCACCTTCGGGGAGGGTGCGTTAGCAGAATCCCTCAAGAAGTAATCTAGCCCCACTAGATGGACTTCCTCCTGGACTTCGTAAAAAATGGGATTTGCAGGAAAGAATTTATACTCTTGACCACTTGAAAGAGAGATCCATGTAAGCAACTGCAAATTTTACGTCAGACGTTCTTGCCAGGGTATGGACTGAAATTGAATATCACTGACACGTCTATTGTGCTGTTAATAGTGCACATATAAAAATTTACTGATTTTGTTCATTTCGCTTTGAGTAACTGAATTAAGTACAGGCACTTTAATTCTACTTCACATAATACATACATCATGTAGTATCATCATTTATTCTTGAAGGAGCTACATTTTATATCTGAATAAGCCCATGGACGTGAACTCAGTTTTTTTGTGTTAGACATTATAAAAAATTTGAAAATTTTAAGTCTTTATAAAGGATATTTAAATAGGAAATACACTCACGTTTGTGAAAATTGAAACACCATGAAGGACTTACGCGAGTGAGCTGAAATTTTCAGGAAATGCAAAGTAGCGCATGATATGCAAATGATTAGAATTGCAAATCCGTAGCGCATGCGTATGCTGAGCAGCGCCCTCTGAACGGCTGATGGATCCGAATAAATAGACGGCTGTAGCGAGGCGTGTATGGTTATCGGCGGTGGTTAGCTAGTGGTAAACGTTAACTCAATCTGTACTTATGCCTCGTCGACGAAAGAGAGCGAGATTTGAACAACTTACAGAGTTTGAACGAGGGAGAATCATCGGCCTTCGTGAAGCTGGATTGTCGTATCGTGCAGTAGCCTCTCGTGTGCAGCGTAACAGCAGCACAGTGATGCGCGTTTGGAAGCAGTGGACGGACGAGTGTCGGACAACTCGGAAATCCGGGAGTGGACCCCGAAATGTGACGTCAGCTCGCGATGATAGACACCTGGTCCGCATGGCGCGGACGGACCGTACAGCTTCCTCTAGACAATTGGCAGCACTGTGGTCAATAGCTACAGGTGTTTCATTGTGTGCTTCATCAATTCGTAGACGTCTGCTGCAGTGTGGACTGCGCGCACGGACTCCTTTATACAGGATCCCCCTAACGCACGACCATCGCCGCCTGCGGCTACAATGGGCCAATCAGCATAGAGACTGGCGTGCTGATTGGCAGCATGTCGTGTTTTCTGACGAATCCCGCTTTAATTTGTGGTACCATGATGGCCGCATTCGTGTCAGACGCTATGCCGGTGAACGCCACCTTCCGGAGTGCATTATCGAACGCCACAGTGGACGAACACCCGGAGTTATGGTCTGGGGCGCCATAGCATATCATAGACGATCTCAATTGCTACGAATTGTGGGCAATCTGAACAGCAACCGGTATATCCGTGAAGTTCTACAGCCCGAAGCTGTTCCCTTCCTTCAAAGCTTGCCAGGCGCTGTATTTCAACAGGACAATGCCCGCCCTCATACTGCTCGGATTGTTAAATCCTTCTTTGCAGCGCAGCAGGTACAGCTTCTTCCTTGGCCTGCGTGTTCCCCGGATATGTCGCCAATTGAACATGTGTGGGATGTCATTGGTCGGCGTCTTGCTCGTGATCCTCGTCCTGTTGCGTCTGCAGACGAACTTTGGGTACGCGTACAAACGATATGGAATGCTCTTCCTCAGTCAGACATTCAAACTTTGTTTGACTCCATGCCACGTCGTGTAGCAGCACTTATTGCGGCGCGTGGTGGCCACACAAAATACTGATTCTGATCTCTTGTTCTTGTTTGTTTACTTTGAACATTTAATCATTTATTTGTACCACTACCACTCAACTGTGTATTAAATTGCATTCAATTATGACGATTCCTTCTTGGTGTTGCAATTTTCACAAACGTGAGTGTATAATAACGAACTTTAATTTTACACGTTGTATAGGATTTGTTTAGATTACGCTTAGATTTATAACCATGTTTTGTTAAATGGCATGAGACATACCAGAAAAGCGAAATAGTTAATAATCTTAAGGAACGTATACTCGTATTTGTAGCACATTATGCATACTTGAAAAACATTGAAAAGAGTTTGGAACATTGGGAGTAAGAAACTAAATTCAGAAATTTATTTTTAAAGAGAAAAATTTTTTTGGAAGAAACTAGAACCAGTCACTTAACATTCCCCCCCCCCACAAAATAATAATGTGTTCCATAAAACACTCATTCCATCATCTCTTGCTTCCATACTATCGATATTAAAAATCCATACAAACCAGTTTCTTTGGCATAACTATTTATTCTATTAAATCTTAGTCTCCATTTCATTGTTTCTGAATAGTCTTTAAATATTTTTCTCCGCACAGATTTTTCATTTGCGAATAAATTCGGATATTAAATCAATGATTCTTACTTCGTTTAAAGAAAAAAATAGCCTATGAGGTATGATGGAAAGCAAAAAAGTCATCTACGGAGACAAGTATTAAAAAAAAAATCTCTGAGAAGACAAATGAAAAGAAACGTAAAAATTGTGTCAACAGAATGAGTGGTAATAGAATTCTTACACGGGTTTTGAAAGAAAGAAGTCTTATGCACCCTAGGGACGGTAGAGGGGTCATATAAAACATGCATTTGGTATCTTTCAGTCGATTCTCTTTACTTACGTCTGTCTATATTCTGTTACACGTCTGTGTATATTTTCGATGCCATTTATGGCATTAGTATGAGAACGTTTGAATGTTTTTTTTCGTTCTATATTATATTTCTAACAAAGTTGTAATGAATTATTTAAGAAAAATCTGAAAAGATTCTGATTTTAACGTCGCATCAGAGGATTTGTTAAGGCCTTTTATGCTGTCACTCTGCTTCTCATGTTACAAATCTGCTCTTGGACTCGCTGTTGATAACACATGTTTTTTGCCCTTTTAGCTTTATTATTATGCATCTATTTCTTTCCATTTACAGCACATAAAGTTCAAGAGCGAAATCACAAAATATTTAAAAATAGTACACATCTTTAGAATTCCTAAAAGAGTGTTAGCGGTCATGCATTTTTTATATTCGCCATATTGTTTATTTAAAAAGTAGCCGTTCGAACGGCAGTCGTCTAAAAGAGTTATCATAAAAAAGAAAAAGTATTTAATGACGTGTCCAGCTAGTTTCATTTCATTAAAATATTTAATGAAAGTTAAATAACTTACTCTTTACTGAATGGCAACATGCTCAGTGCATGGAGGTAATAAGTGTTCTATTTGAGGCAGTTGCAACACATCGCCAACAGCCGAATCTGTATAGTAAAATTGAAATATAAGTATGTTATATTTTGCCGAATGGCAGCAGTCTGGCGCGATGAAAATAAAAATGCTCTATTTCGAAAAGTGTTACCACTTGTTGCTTTCAAATCGCCATATTTATTACACAAAAATTCATTACATTTGTACAAAGTATGAAATCAATCAAAAACAAATTTCGGTGGTTCTACGTGCCATCGTTTTATTATAATGCGAGGAATGTTGTTTTTTACTTCTTTGTACGAAGCAAAAAGGAATTATTGTAATCGCAAAAAAGTTTCCGGTCTCATATTTCAACGAAAATACCCATTTTGACCGCTATCGAATGCAATTTAACAATGCTTTTGCGTAATATCTAAACGTAAAGACAGATTTTTCCCCAATAAAATTATAAAACTGATTTAAAATGGATCCTGAAATGCAGTATATTTCGCTGTAAATCGCTGAAGAGATTTTTTTCGTGGCGCCTGTGCGTACGTACATATGCATGTATGTATGTCGTATAACTCAAAAATGACTAGCCTTAGAACACTGAAATTTTGTATATAGGATTGCTATAAGATGTTAATGTGCACCTCGCATTATGGTTGCAGTCGGTTGCACCAAAAGTATATCAATATATATATATATATCCACTTTGTTACTCGGCTCAGTGAGCTCAGCTCAGTTTCTTTATTCTTATATGTTTGTAAATTTCGCATTTTATGCTTTAAAAATTATTGAATTATGTTGTTCTTATCTTTCGGTTACGATTTTATGCCTTTAGTTAACCTGCTTGCAATAATTGTGGAATTATCAACAATTAAAAAGTTTCTAAAGTGCGGCTAAGCCTAATTTTTGGTTATGATAGCGGACATACTTGTTTACTTTTGATACTTAGCAGAACAGTGGATTTGTTGCCAGTCTAGAGAAACTAAGCCTCGCAACAACAAAGTAACGTCTTCTTTTATTATTGCGAATTAAATTATTCCGTCATTCTGGAATTATCATTTAAGTTATTAGCTTGTTTTTGCGCACAGACTGTAATTTTAACGGTAAAAATTGCTTTTTAATTGTTTTAACTTGTTTTACACACACACTACTTGTACTCTAATTTTCTGCAAGGTAATTCATGAATTTTGGACCATGATAATGAACCTGCTTACAATGTTCTTGTTGTTCGAGAGCTTGGGGGTCAAGAGTTTAACAAATACGGCTCCAAATAAGTGCATTAGTACTTGGTGTTTTATGTTCTTCTATATCTTTCAATTTTTAATGAAAATATTTCGAATTTTTATGTACTTTAGCCTTACGGCGAAGCAAGAACTGAATTAATTAGTAGCGTATGCGCATTAGGTAAGCGGCGCTGAATCGTCTGTGAAAAGCTGTTTCTTTTTTATTTGTTTAATTTCTTTTATACATCGTTTCAGATTTATTATAGTATTTGAATAGAATTTGTGGTAATTCTTCAGATGCTATAATGTTTGCGCACTCTGAGTTATAAAATGAATGAGATTAACACTGTTAAGTGAACCTAGGGCCGATAGTGAACTTTAAAGAGCGCATTTATTCTATTGTGGTTTCTGTGGTATCAACGAAGTAGATTTAATTCAAAATTCGTCAACTGTTAATTCAATATGTTTAAAGGAAATTCAGGAAAATTGCGTATAATTTAATATTCCGCACAAGAAAGTCATGTGGTGTACACATCAGATTTTTTTACATGATATCACATAAAAGAAGGGTTACGGTTTTGGTAGTAAATTTAATTTATAAAAAATTTTAATTTATTCCGTTCTACTTTATCCACTACTACTTTATCACTACTATTTTTTAAAACTATTTTTTAATACTCCATTTAGCTAATTTTTGAGTTCAAATTTTACTATGGTAGACTGGCAACACCTTTCTTTTCCTGCAAAGTCTTTAAACGACGCACTTGCGAACTTAAAAATGTAATTTCTCTGTCGCATTTTACATCTGAGTATAAATTTTAACTTTTATGATGTCTGATATATGAAATTTAACTGATTCCTAACTGTTATATTTATTTTTGAGTAAAATTTTAAGATTTTAAGAAAATTGGCTTGTGAATTACGACAAAGCTCTTGAGAATTATCTGCTTAATGCGAGGATAATTTTTAAAGTAAAATAAATTTAATTTAAGTTACACACGAAAAAAACACGGAAACTTAATACGGCTTTACATTCAGTTCCTAGATACCGAATCCGAGATGAATTACGATTAAATTTTGTCTTTAGTTGTCTCTAATTTTGTCTTATAATTTTTAATGGGCCAGTTTTGGTTACGTTTGTAAGTTAATTTAATTAAAATCTCCAGAAAGTTTTTAATTTAAAATTTTATATTTAAAGCAAAACAGCTGTAAAATATATATTTGTGTAGCTAAATATTTTATAATTATGATAGTAGACAAATAATAGATATTTGCAGGCAAAAGTAGATAAATATTTTCTAAATTTTATTACATAATGTAGAGCCATTAGGTTATTTTCAAGCAGGAGACTTGAAAAATGAGCAATGCCTTGGCCGGGCTTCGAACCTGAACTTCTCGAATACGCGCCGAGTGTGCTACTGTTGCACCACGAAAGCATGCTGGAAGTAGGGAGGAAATACTTTATACACTCACCCTTTTAAAGAGCGACTGGGTATTAGGGGTTCCAATCGCAAAATCTGGTGGTGACAAATTATCGTCTACCACCTTTTAGTTTGAGCGCCACTGCAGAGTCATTTTAAGTTATTTTGAAGCAGGAGAGGTGAAATATATACAATTCCTTCTTCGAGACTCGAGCTCCAGACCTCTCGAATACGCGCCGAGTGTGCTACCACTACATCACCAAGGCATGCTGGAAGGGAGAAAATAATTTATAATAATACTGCTTTTAAATAGGTTTCAGAAAACTGGTTTGCATTTGTTTTACACACACACACACAATTGTGAAAAGCTAAGTAGCAGTATTTTTCGCTGTAAATCAATTCCATTTCTAACTCCAACTAATTAATAATTTGAAGAAAATGGCAGAAACTTTACTCAGATATTTAAATTTTGAAGATGACTTCCGGAAAAACAAATTATTTTTCTATTAGGTAAATTCAATATGTATTTGTCCCCTTAACCATAAAATCTGGGTACGATATTTAAGAAACGTTTCAATTCAATTTTTGCACCACCTTATTTTTCGTTTAAGTCGCATTTGAAACAAAACATTTTTCTGCACTTCTTGTCTTTCATATAAAAATGCATTGTATGAATTCTCTCTTTTTTTCCTCTTAACTTTCAATGTTTCCTTTTACACATATATCACTCTTTTTTTAACATTTCTGCCACGATGAATAAAATAACGAAAACTCGTCCTGGGTACACATTCATTTCAAGAGTATTGAAAAAATTAAAAATCTAGCGTTCTATTCATTACAACATACAATCGAATATCTAATATTTTTTTAACTGTGATTCTAATTCAAAAGCTGTTTTTGTTCAATTAAAAAGTCTTATGCTACCAGTGCGAAAACATGACGGAAAAAAAAAACGATGGAATGTAAAAAAAATACATGAGTCTAATATTTGACAAAAATAAAAGTCTCTCCCTAATACTTCTTTAGATTTCTATTAATTGGGAAGACATAGCTTTTATTTCTGGGGAGAAAATCTTGCGAAATTTGATAGACAAAAGACCGCCGCTTCGTTTGTTTATAATCAATCAACTCTGATATTTGAAAGCAGAGATTTTCTACAATGGATAACATTGAGAACAAAAATACCCCAATTCAGTTTTTATATAGTAGATTTGCTCCCGTAAAAACCATGCAGAAACTAACCTTGGGAGAAAAGAAAAGTATAACGCATGTGAAGAAAGAAAACAATTAATTCCAGTCTTGAAAACCAAGGCTAAAAATAAGTTAGTTCCAAATCAATTATTTAAAATATTTAAATTAATCTTAATTTGATTTTTATTCATTTAAAGGTAATTTTTATTTTATAATGGTAAGAAAATGTATAGAGATAAATTATTGCTGATAAGGAAAATAATGTATTATTAATTCAAAAGTACAGATGCTTCAAATTGATGTGAATCCGTGCTTATTGATTAATTTAGTCTCTTTACACTTTATGACGGATTTCTACTATTTCATTCCAAATAAATCAGTCTTTTTTTCGGCGTTTAAATTTCTCTATGAATGGATTATTGCATTAGCTAAACGATTCTTCCTTCATTTCGCCCATTCATCATGAATCTAAATATATTTTTCTAAATACTGTTAAGTTGGCAGCATTAATACTTTTTAAGTCCACTTCAAAATAGTACCATCCTTCTATAATACACTGACACCGACCAGCCATCCAATCCTCAAAACGTACTTTTTTAGTTTCAAAGATTGGTCGTAAAACCTCTTCAAGGCTCTCAGCGATTTTTTCTATTCGATCAATAACGGCACCCAGAAAATTTACAAGGAAAACAAGAAAAAAAAAATACACAGATCCTCTTTACAAGAGTATACGGTACTTGTGGAGCCGTATTTGTTAAACTCTTGACCCCCAAACTCTCGAACAACAAAAATCTTATAAGCAGGTTCATTATCATGGTCCAAAATTCATGAATTATCTTGCAGAAAATTAAATACCTTTCTACGAATTCCTTCATACGAATGACATAAAACATCCAAATAATAATTTTGTAATATTTTGACCAGCTGGTAGAGGTTGATGGGCAAAGAAAATATTGGTTTTTGACTTCTTCTGAAGTTGTTTTTACAGTTTTACTTCAACTTCTGAGCGTCTTTCACTTGAACGTTCATCTGTTTCTGCATGAAAAGAACAGATCCATGTTTCGCCACCGATAATAATGCGTTTTAAAAAGTCTCATCTTAAAAAAAAAAAACCTTGGGTCAGTTAAGCATATTATTATCCCAAAGAAACGTTACTCTCGAAACGGGATTTTGCATTCAATGACAATAAATGGCGAATCACTTTTCAGATTGTTGCCACCAAATATTATCGCCCTGTATTATATTTAACGAAATGAAATGATGAAGAATCTACATGAGTGTATGTATTTTTCTAGCATTGTGAAAAAACGACGGTACGTAAAGCCATCAAATTTTGATTAACGTAATCCTCCACCTGAACGTAGGCACCTGAAAGCCCGAATTTTGAATTTCGAATTTGTTTTATTATATATTTCATATTTTGTAAAACTTTCGCGAATTTCTGATTAACAAACTCAGTGGCAACATTGTACGAAAAAAATATCTCCAGGGTGCAAGACTGTCTGTCGGAAATTCTAAAGATATGCTGTTTTAAAACATTTTGCGGTTTTGCTGTTGAACTGAATTTTATATCGTTTAGGTGCGAAGAACATGATATTTAATAAATAAAGGTAACACACAAAATGTTGAAAAACTCCCCTTTACTCGTAATATAAAATCTGAAAGCTTTTAGATTATAGTATTATTATTAGTATTACTAATATTACAATTATTATTATTATTATTATTGTTATTATTTTTTATTTGAAGATAAAATTCAGCATTTTTGGAACAATTGGAGAAACGATGTGCGTTAAGTCCAAATAATTTTTCAAAATTGCTTGACTGGACCCAAATGATGCATGGATTCGTTGAGTAATATTCCTAACTGTTAAGAGATGATCATAGAATAATCAGTCTCTTATTTGTTTGGTGCGTTACTCTTTAATTCAAATGGATAATTCAAGTGGACCAGAACATGATTTCTCGTCAGGGCTTTCTTTGTATTATATCATTCAGAATTTTTGTCTTTGATGAATTTTGCCTTCAAATGTTTATTTGCAATATTTGAAACATCTGCGTAGCAGAAATTCCAATTCGAGTGTAAAATTTATTTTGAATGACAGCGTTCGCCAGAGAATCACAAAATAAAAAAAATATTTGTTTCTTATAAACATATTTATTTGCAAACGATAAAGGAAATTAAATACAGATTGTTTTCGGATGATGATGAAAGGCAACAACTTCTGAAAAAACTCTCCGAGTGATTTCTTGGGTATACTTATTTTAAATGAATTATTCCCGATAATGCTGGTGTAGGTTTTATTTTCAGGACTTTTGTGCTCAGCATATGTACTTTCAGTCAAACCATCAAAAAATTTAATTCAATTCCTACTCCCTCATAATATTTCAATAAACCCAGAAATTTTTACCAATCCCAGTTATCCGAAAATAAGGCTAAATGCTATCGTTTCTTCCTCTGACCAGCCAGGCCGTATATATACGGCTTAGAATGTTTTTTGTGATATTTGTAAGAACGTATATATACGTGCATTTTGAAATATATCCAAGAAATTAAGGCAATGTATTAAAAGTAGATAAATCGAGATATAAGTAGAGAGACGAGGGGCATTTTGGCATCAAAATCGAGAAAATACCTCTTTACCATGGCAGTTTTCGGAAAAATAGGTTTTTTAGTGAAATCGTTTGCCAATCAGAGGGTTAGTTACAATCCATGCTGCTGCCGAATTACTCATTCTTGGCTGAACATTCGCCATTAAAGTGAGAATACGCTTTATCTGTTATTGGCCGTGGCTTTAAAATCATCTGGAAGAGTATTCAAAAGTTAATAATTTAGATCACAGGGAAAATTCCAGATGTCTACTTGTGTTTATCAGTCATACTTTTGTGCATTATAGAGACAGTTAGTCTGTGAGGTTTCTGTAATTTGAATAACCAATTATTTCATGTTTGGAATTTTTCCTGTCACTTCTCTATTTCCATTTTCCTGCCAGAATACAAATGAGTTTGCATGTATTTAAAGGGATGTTTTGAGATTGTGCCCCTTGAAGACAGAGCGGGTTCTTCCCCTTGAAGCTCACGTTCTACCTCTTGAAGATAAGATTTCCTTTCTTCGGCCTTGCATTATACTTGCCGATAGTTCAATTCACGTCGGTGTAGTTCTGAGTCAATTTCGAGTTAAATTCTCTGTGTAGCCTTTGGCTACTAATTTATTTAGATTTAGCAGTACGTTTGACTTCCTACCCTGGGTTTTTCACCATAAATGTTGGCGAATTTTGTAAGCACCAGACATGTCTTCTGTTCAACTTACTTAGTCTAAACTAAAGGGTCTTTTACACCTTTCTCAAGTTTCTCTTATTATTTCAAACTTAGCGATAAGTCACTTAAGATCTTATACTAAGTCTATGGCAACTTTCAGTTGTAAGTAGAAAAACTTTTGCATCATGTATTATAAGTTGAACTAGAAGTTATGGTATTAATTATTTGTAGTTTAGTACTAAATTGGGTCAATCTCTAACTGTATATCTTTACTTTCTAATGCAATAAGAAAAAAAAAACCAGCGAACTGGGAACTTAAATTTATCATCTTACTCTCAAAATCCCCCGCTTTCCCTGAAACTTAAAAAATGGTGTTGATTCTCAGCAGAATTTTCACTTGAATTATACTCTTTTTTCGTTTAAGAACCTTTACCATAGTTCTTCAGTCATTAATTAATAAAACTACTTTTGCATTTTATAAGATCGAAAGTTGAAAAACTAAAGTGTTTTAAAATTCTAGATATGCATAGATATACTAAGCAGTTTATTGTTGAACATCGTGTAACAATTACATTGAATTATGAAACTGGATAACTGTTTTCCTTGTAGTTTGTAGAAAATGGACGAAGAAAAAAAATGGTGTATATCATAAGGTATATAACAAAAGTTATAACGTTACATTTTGTTACTTAATATTTTGGTACTTTGGTAGGATAACAGCAACAGCTTTTTTATAAGAGCATTGTTGTTTAAACCTAAGGATATATGCAATTTTCTTCGGCTACAGAACTTCTTTATTGTTTTAACACTAACTCATAACCATCTGCATTAAAATTAAACTAATAATGATGATAGCGTTTTTTGTGAGGACATATGAATTATAACTATCTATGTCTTTCTTTCATTTAAAAACAAAAATTGTTTTTAATATTTAAGAAAATTTTATCAGGTAGCAAGAGGCTTATGATATTTTTTGTTACGAGAGGAAACATTTGCATGATTTTTTTCTTTTGCGACTGAAAATAATGGGACGGTTAAGGTTAACATGGAAACAAAAATTTAAATTATTAAAAAAAATAAATTAAAAGATATTAACATCATAAACATTTAAAAAGTGATTCTGTATTGTTTATGTAACAATTGACAACAAAACCATGACACTAGCACGACTGTAGCTGTGTCTTTCAGTGATACTGTGAGCTTAAGATCGAGTTTCTGGGATTCTCCAGACCCGTATCCATCGAGAATCGTTGTTGATGCGGAATCAAGATTTATCGGCGAGCAATACATTAGTCCATTGCTGTGGTGTCCAATGGATGTGATCCAGAGTTCATAGTAACCGAGCTCTTCTGTAAGACGACATCAGTGGCATACGAACTTGTGATCATCTGTAATATAGATCACTTTCATGCAGCCGTCTGCAAGCAGTTTGTCGGAATATTCCTCTTCCTGGTGACATCACAATGTTCGAAGCAAGTTCACGGGTTGAGGTTGTCCGATAATGCCGAGCTTGCAGACACAGATACATGCTCGACTGTAACTCTGGGGCGTTCACTACCATTTCTTCGTGACTCTGTATGTTTCTTTTGATAGCGATTTCACACACGGCTGATGTTCGAACGGTTGACATTTAAGACTAGGACAACCTCCGGCGGTTGTTCCCGAGAATGGATCAGTGCGATTGCATACCAGCGTATATTTTCATTCAAATGCTGTCGACGTCTCATTTTCAGAAATTTAGAATAAAGAAATGAAGAAATGAGCGTCAAACAAACGTAACATCCAACTTAACAAAACAAATAGCAATTTCTGAAATGAACCTGTTTTTATATCCATCGCATTACATGTGTAATTATGAAAATATTTTAAGCCAGAACTGCTTTCGCATTTCACTGCAAGGTATATATGCAGATTTCATTGATGTAACCTTTTTTTTTCTTGAGATATACCAATCTTACTGCCTGTTGCTTATTTTTTTGAGATAGAGTGTATTATATAGTATTAAAATGTTGTGTTGTAACCTTTGTTATACACCTAATGTTACATGTATCCTTTTTCTTCTTTGCCCGTTCTCTTAATTAAAAGCAGTTGTTACACGATGCTCAACTATAAACTGCGTAGTATGACTAGGAATATCTAGAACTTTAAAACACTTCAGTTTGCAGCTTTTGATTTTATAAAATGTAAAACCAGTTTTATTAATTATTTATTATTTATAAACAATGATAAAGATTCTTAAATGAAAAAATTGTATATGTAATTCGTGGGAAAATTCTATGAAGAATCCGTATTATTTTACTGTTGCGGGGATAGAGAGAAATTTTATTGGTGTTGCTTTTAGTAGACAAGTGCTATCTACACTCACGTTTGTGAAAATTGCAACACCATGAAGGACTTACGCGAGTGAGCTGAAATTTTCAGGAAATGCAAAGTAGCGCATGATATGCAAATGATTAGAATTGCAAATCCGTAGCGCATGCGTATGCTGAGCAGCGCCCTCTGAACGGCTGATGGATCCGAATAAATAGACGGCTGTAGCGAGGCGTGTATGGTTATCGGTGGTTATCTGCTAGTGGTAAACGTTAACTCAATCTGTACTTATGCCTCGTCGACGAAAGAGAGCGAGATTTGAACAACTTACAGAGTTTGAACGAGGGAGAATCATCGACCTTCGTGAAGCTGGATTGTCGTATCGTGCAGTAGCCTCTCGTGTGCAGCGTAACAGCAGCACAGTGATGCGCGTTTGGAAGCAGTGGACGGACGAGTGTCGGACAACTCGGAAATCCGGGAGTGGACCCCGAAATGTGACGTCAGCTCGCGATGATAGACACCTGGTCCGCATGGCGCGGACGGACCGTACAGCTTCCTCTAGACAATTGGCAGCACTGTGGTCAATAGCTACAGGTGTTTCATTGTGTGCTTCATCAATTCGTAGACGTCTGCTGCAGTGTGGACTGCGCGCACGGACTCCTTTATACAGGATCCCCCTAACGCACGACCATCGCCGCCTGCGGCTACAATGGGCCAATCAGCATAGAGACTGGCGTGCTGATTGGCAGCATGTCGTGTTTTCTGACGAATCCCGCTTTAATTTGTGGTACCATGATGGCCGCATTCGTGTCAGACGCTATGCCGGTGAACGCCACCTTCCGGAGTGCATTATCGAACGCCACAGTGGACGAACACCCGGAGTTATGGTCTGGGGCGCCATAGCATATCATAGACGATCTCAATTGCTACGAATTGTGGGCAATCTGAACAGCAACCGGTATATCCGTGAAGTTCTACAGCCCGAAGCTGTTCCCTTCCTTCAAAGCTTGCCAGGCGCTGTATTTCAACAGGACAATGCCCGCCCTCATACTGCTCGGATTGTTAAATCCTTCTTTGCAGCGCAGCAGGTACAGCTTCTTCCTTGGCCTGCGTGTTCCCCGGATATGTCGCCAATTGAACATGTGTGGGATGTCATTGGTCGGCGTCTTGCTCGTGATCCTCGTCCTGTTGCGTCTGCAGACGAACTTTGGGTACGCGTACAAACGATATGGAATGCTCTTCCTCAGTCAGACATTCAAACTTTGTTTGACTCCATGCCACGTCGTGTAGCAGCACTTATGGCGGCGCGTGGTGGCCACACAAAATACTGATTCTGATCTCTTGTTCTTGTTTGTTTGCTTTGAACATTTAATCATTTATTTGTACCACTACCACTCAACTGTGTATTAAATTGCATTCAATTATGACGATTCCTTCTTGGTGTTGCAATTTTCACAAACGTGAGTGTATAATGATGAAACAAAATTGTTTGTCAGTAGCAAAAACTGAGAAATATTCATCAATAACAGGAACTCTTCAATGAGAATTCTTGAGTAAAAATAGATTGGGAAGAATAAAGAATAAACTCCTGAAAACAAAAGTGTAGAAAGAAGCCTTTATGTTTAGTAGAGTGACAGTATATTGAATGAAGAGGAAATCAAACAGAAAAAGACTTCCGATAGAACAAAATAATACAATTAGAATTATTGCGGGTTATTAAAATGTTAAAGAAACTAGGGAAATCAATTAATACGATTTCAAAAGCTAACCCAATGACAGGTTTAATAGAAGTCTTGATTGATACCAATTTTAATCGCATATCTTGCCGCCAAAAAGAGCAAAAGTATCATAAACGTAGTGATTCAAACGAAAAAAAAATACAGTAGCAACGATAATGGTAAAAAAAAAATCTGAAAGGATTCAGATTTTAGATTACGTCCAAAGGGATCTTGCTTAATAATATAATAACTTGCCGAACGAAACAAACATTAAACTAAACCCAATACGAACACAAAAACCAACCCAATATAATTCCAATAGTCAACCCAATGCAATTCCATTAATCCATCCAGTACAGACCCAATAACCAACACAGTACAATTCCAAAAATTCTAATAGCCAACCCAATGCAACTTCAATTACCAACAAAGAAACATAAGCACTAAATTGAAAAGTGAATCGGACATTTTTGTGAAACGACGCAAAACGCTCAAACGAAAGTAATAGTCCTTCGGGACTACATCCCTTTGGACTAATAAATTACATTTTAATCCTATATGGAGTATCAATAACATCTGAAAATTGCCTAAATTATCTGAAGTTGTCAAACTATCTTTGCAGAATAATGGTATTTATTTACTTATCACAATATTTACTCATTACATTTAATAGCCTTAAATGGGATTTTTCCGTATGCGAACATTAGATTTGTTTTCAATTAAGATCCATTTACCTTCTATAAAGGTAATTTAATTCTGCTATGATTAATTAATTCTTTGTTATATTGGAGAAAAAGTGCATTTTATATCAGATTTTAGGGAAATTTTAAGATTATTGAAAAAAGAATTTACTTTGGATTTTTTTTAAAAAGTGCTAATTTACCAAGCCACTTTATTTATGTTAAAAATATGGTCAACCAGACATGAATACAATTTCCAAAACTGCGAGTCATTTTAAAAGGCTACAGTTGCCACTCTAGAAAACCTGAATTTTTCGACCCAGTTTTCTCAGCAATTATCGTGCCCCATCAAAGCCCTCGAATGTGGGATTCTAGCACCTTTCTTTCGGATGCAAATAACTGGCCGCAATTGCAGACGAGAAGGGCGCCGGTAAATGGAATTGGAAAGAATATGGAAGGTCTGAGAGCGAGAAGAAAAGGATGAATTAAATTGTTCTTTTTCTTTTGTTCTCGGAGTCGTTAGCTGCAACACTTGTTGTCGTCGTGTTACATTTTTATCATTGTTCTTTTACACAGTAACGGCTGCTTTTAAGAAAGATTTTTTTCCTTCATCTTTTTTATTCTTTTCTGAAAGGGGATGAGGCACAATTGAAAAACTGTAAAATAGAAAAGGAATGTTCTTTTAATTTGAAAGAAATGCGAAAAATGAAAAGTTTTTATTTGTTTTAAATATTTTTAGGACTTTTCGCAGTCGTGGACCTCTATGATGGACTGGAGTAATGTTTCATGTGTTTCTTATATTTTCGTAAATGAAAGATCTACTTCATTTACATCCCATATTTCGAAATTTTTAAAAATATATTGTATGAATAATACTCATCTCCAATTCAAAGTTTCAGTGATAGATTTTAACATTAAAGTGTACTGTTCTGTGATATATTTTTCATCTGATTTTACAAGATTATAAGATCCAGACTTGTGTAAACTAACTTAAATTCTTAACTATAACTTAACTTCAGATTCTACTAGACTACCAAGCTAGTTATCGATTCGTCTGTAAAAGCAGGACAAAGTTTTATGCATATCTTTTATCTTTACACATTATAATAGATATATAGCATGCTGCACAATTTGATCTAAATAAGCTTCTCTGAAACTTTAATAGTGCGATTTAGCTTCGGCTAGAAAAAGTAGCTAAAGCCGAAATACCACGTAATAGAGTTGGACGAGAGGAAACAAATCTAGCTGGCAAGTACAACATGGCCATGCTCTTGGTTTTGAAAGAATTAACTCATCATATGAAGAGTTTACGTAACATAGTATACATAATCTACCGCAATACCAGCAATTTATTGTGGGGCAGAATTCAGGATTCAGAAGATGCATGCAAAGTGTAGTAGATATTAACACGTACTTATTGATTTTTTATCAGTTGACTGAGACACGACTACCCGAGTGGATAGAATCGTTGAACACTGGTAGTCGATCTGGATTCAAATCCCAGTGGAAAGGCTAGCTGTATATAAGTTTTAGTGGTGCTTCGTGTAACGAGAGTACTAGCCAGTTCCTCTTTCTAGGTTTCTCAGCTGAGTCACACGAAATTTCCCAAAACATTGCTCAGTTCAACAGCGACAAGAATCTCTAAACACTAATAGTTCAACTCCGGTTTAAATGCGGGTAAACAGGCCAGCCGGAAAGGAGTTTTCGTAGTTTAACCAATGTGTCACGAGAATGCCAGCCACATCCCCTTAGAAAATCCTCCATGAAGGCACATCTTCAGCTGTTTTTAGTCGATAGATGTTGGTGGGAACTTGGACATGGCAATGAAAGAATAAACGGAAAATCGTAAGGTTTCAAAATTTATTCTGTAATGCTACGAATCCTAAAATTCTGTGAAGTTTGCTCGAATCTTTCAAATATCGACTCCCTGGAACTTCATTTTATTAGAGTAAGAAGAAAGAAAAATCTTTTATTAATAATTAAAAGTTCTAGAAAAATTTAATGAAAAATAAATTTAAAAATTTTTAAAATACACGTTTTAAAAATGCACCTATATTTATTAAGAAGATGCAATTAAAATTTAGTAAACGAGACGCGTTATCAAAATTCTCGAATTCTTAATTTCATTTCTCAATAAAATTTGGCCAAAAGTACTTTGTATTTGATTTACAGTTCCGATTTTTTTTCTGTTTCTACATAATATTTTAAAATCAAAGCAAGAATAGAATGGAGAAAACTATTTAAAAAGTTGGGATAATCTAAAACAAGCTAAATTGACTCCAGAAAATTACAAGTGTGCACTCAGGGAGAAGACAAGATGTCTGCTATACGTTAATAAAATTAATATTTACAAAAATTGAAGTTAATACATTAACTTTTAATTTAAAAAAATTAGTAAGCGAATGTCTTAATCGCGAATCTTTTCAAAATTCATGAGGTTCAGGGATTCACATGTGCCATCTTAACTCTCCAGCCGCCCTGGCCGTACATGTAAGTCACATAATATTTTAAGCAGCACCTTAGTTAAGTATATACGTACAGGGTGAATTTGAACAAGTTGGAAAAACTTTAGGGGGCAATATTTATCATAGAATGTATGCTCGGGACGCAAGCGGTGATGGAAACCTGACACACTTTGCCCACACGCAAGCGTAAAGTTTTGCCCACTATCACCTCGTAAAGTTTTGTCCACTTGTTCAGATTCACCCTGTACATCTGCATCTTGAAGCCAATATATTCAAAAGAAAAGAATTCACATATAAAGTATCAGGATCATTTTTGGTATGGCAATGAAGAAAATAACTCATTCTGTTGGTAGTTTTGGGAAATCTGGGATTTCAGAGGCAAGTCTTTAGCCGGTTATTCAGCTATTATATATAGCATCCATAGTCATATTCAGATTGTAAAACAGAATTCTTCAATTTGGAAACGAACCCGTTCAACTTTCCCAAGTCAGACAACTCTCTAGGACACATGCAAGTAATCCAGAAGTGAAAGGGAAAAGTTACGACTCCGGAATATTAGGGAGATCCTTTTCGACGATATGAGCACTTTAAGACGCATTCGGAAAAGCGGAGAGAATCAACCCCCATTTAAGATCGTAAATAAAATGTTAATTCCCTTTTCTCCCCGTCTTTAAACAGTTTTTACATTTGGCCTTCAATTCCTTTGCTCGATTTCATTCATTCGCTCGAAGATTAAGACAGAAAATGGAAAAAGTTCTTTGAATATGGAAATTAGCCTAGTACGTCGGGGGTAATAAAAAATGGGTATATTCGGAAGGACTTTTTTCAGCGCATGTGGCAACACGATTCAAATGCGGAATGTTCGTCATGCAATGATATTTTGAGAGTGCAATTAAAAAGGAAGTACGATCTTTCATTGTAAAGTTAGAGGACATTGCTCGAATCCTTGATATCTTTATAGAGGCGGTCTTTCGGCACGGAGTGAGTTATAGCGTACATTAAGGTTCTCGTATTATATACGTACCGAGATAGAGCTGTGCTTTTTGTCATGATGAGCATAATTTATTTGGTTGTATTTTAAGACTCCATTTTAAAATGTAAGTGCAGTTGAATTAATGCCCACGTACAATTATATAAGAGATAAATATTTTAAAAGGCGGTAAAGTGTGATTTGCTTAGGAGAACAAATAAAGTAAGAACCAAGGAAGAGGATACTAACTTTATTTAAATTAATAGTGCAGAGAAGGCTATATTTTAATTTGTATTAAACCTGCATAAATGATTATTTTCCTTTAATTAACACTCAGTAGTAGACTAATTTTACTTTTGCTGCCCTAATTCGAACATGCTATTTACACCAAGGCATTATATAATGTAAAGCAATGACATTTTGTAGGAATAATGCGTCGAGCACACCGAAAACCTACGCAGTATTTATCATAAATGCCACAGCAGTAGCACTTCTGCAGGAAAACAACAATATTTGCAGAGATTTTGGTGTGATTGAGAAACATTATACGAAGAAAAAAAAATTTAATTTCAACTTTACATTACTTCCAAAGGGGCTGTTCTTTTTTTTTTTTTTTTACATTTTTGCATGTTACCTTTATTAAATATCATGTTCTTCGCACTTTAACCACATAAAACATAACAGCAATATTGCAAATTTATTTAAAAAGAGCTTGTCTTTAGAATTTCCGATACCCAGTCTTAACGGGCCGGTCCTGCTATGTCATTATGGCCAGCGTATGCTGGCTAGGTGGACTGAGGCTACGCCCCTTTTCAACCAACCAACCCAGTCTTGCGTGCTGGAGACAAAAATGTTATTTTCCGTAGAGTGTTGCAATTCCTCGCTTTGAAATCGCTGAGTTTGCTAATCAAGAATTCGTTAAAGTTTTACAAAGTATAAAATAGACAATAAAACAAATTCTAAATTCGGCCGTCCAGATGCCCATTTCGGGTGGAGGATTACGTTTTTCAAAATATGATGGCTCTAAGTGCCGTCGTTTTCACAATGCGAGAAACACGCATACATTCATACAGATTCTTCATTGTTTAATTTATTTAAACATAATACAGAGCGATAATGCATATTAAGTGTATTTTGCTCGTTTTATATCCGGATAAGCTAATTGATTAAAGGGCAAAGCAATTCAAGGAACATCTGAATATGGGAAAGGGTCCCTTCGTGGGGGACGTTTTAAGGAAGAATAGTTCGTATCTACGTGACACATGGGGAAAACTACGAAAACTTCCATGCAGCCAGCCCGTGTGCGAGGATTCGAGCCCGGGCTGAACTTCAGCGACTTTACCGTTTTACACTGGTGAGCTTCTTTGTTTTACGTTACGCATAAGATCAGATTTTCAGAGTGAAAAACGTTAAAAATGAACTATTCCTCCTTCGAGGTTCAAGCCAATCTTGAAATGTATGTGGATATACGTCACGGAGATCATACGAGAAAATGTCGTAATTCCTTACAATATAAATTCAGTAATGCATGAAAAGCAATAATTCTTTTTATGAATTTAGAACTACTTAAATAAATAAAATTACAGCTATAATAAATAGACATTTTTTTTATATCTGTAATTTTATTTCAAAATATCTTCGAGATAAGATTTTATCTTAGTTTTCTATTATTCGACGTAGGAGCTGTTGAAATTACCTCAGATAAGCAGGATTTCCTTTACATAAAAATTCGTAATTGCTTCTGAGGGGCTCTAAAATTTAAAAAATCCAAAAATAGCTTCGTAAAACCTTAATTAATGCACATGTTCTTTAAATTAAGAGCTCTTCAGAGTTTTCAAATAAGCGGTACACAGTGTATTGTGAAATATAGTATTTAGTTAAAAGTAACAAAAAAATGTTCATCGATTTTCTGTTTTTTTTTTCTCTGGAAGAAAAATTGCTATACTTCTTCACTCACTTCATTGCTATACTTCGCACTATTGCTCTACAGAGAGACATCTGACAGATAGTGGCGTAGATAGGCAAATTCAGAAGTTACCTCGGCGTAGCTCGGCAAACTCAGGGGACGCTCGACTCAACACCTGAGTTTACCGCATAGAGCCGGTGTTTATTTTTCGCTCCTATGGATACATAAACAAAAAACTAAAAAAAAAAGTCAGAATGAGATATAGGGAAATAAATTGAAACATTTATTTCGAAGAAAAACTTTAATTTTAATATTTTATATTTTTAAAATCATATTATTATTTTGTTTATTTTTCATTCCATAAACCTTCGATGACATGCTAGAATCATACTTTTTTTATTTTAAAAATGCCTCCTAGTTGAATTTTATTTATAAAACTTGTAGAATCATTAAGAGTTTTTTGGAAGGAGAAGAATGAGCAACACCTTCCTCGGGAACCGAACCACGGACCTCTCGGTAACCCGTTGAGCGTGCTGACCACTACGCCACGAAGTCATGCGAAGAAGGCGGGAGAAATACCTTATATACTCCCCCCTTTTAAAGGGCGACTGGGGTTTTGGGGACCCAATCGCCAAATCCTGGTGGTGGAGAATCATCATCCACCACCTTTTTAGTTCGGGCGCCAGTGTAGAGCCATTAGGATTTTTTTGGAAGGGGAAGAAGGAGCAACGCCTTCGTCAGGAATCGAACCACAGAACTCTCGGTAACGCGTACAGTGTGCTGACCACTACACCACGAAGGCATGTGAAGAAGGCGGAAGAAATACCTTATAAACTCTCTTCACAGCTAGCAAGACTTAAAGCAGTTGTGAGATAAGTTCGCAGTAGTATTACAAAATTTGGAAATTTGTTCTGGGGATTGTATTTTAGAATAAACTGCAAAATTTCTCGACCCTCCTGCTTCGTTTACCCCAGAAAAACTTTGGAATACTCTTTTCTGTCTTAACCCAAAACGCTATTAAGTAATATGATGGTAGTTGGTAGATTAGTTTCGTGGATGGCTTCAATAAATTTCTTAAAAAATATTTTTTCCCACATCTTACAATTCGATATTTGAAATTAAGTGACTGCTGATGAATCAGATTTCTTTAAGCTGCTAATATTGCTGGAAGAGTACTAGTAAATTTAGCTTACATTATTGAAAAAAAGAAATGATTTAATAAAATATAAAAACATACTTTCAATTACAGTGAATTAATACATTTTAGGAACAATTTTGCTATACCTACCATAAAAAACAAAGATAAAATTTGTGATAAAATGATTCAAAGAGCATTTTGGAGCAATTTTCTGAGAAATATCTTTCTCAAAATGTGCTCGCTGGCGCTCGTATAAACGAGAACCTTCGATGCCAAACGTGAAAGGTAAAATAAGCCGTTCTTTTCCCCCACTCCTAACATCAAAGCAGAAGGGCCAGGGCTGTTATTTCGAGGTTAAGACTGTCTGTCTGTCGGGGCGGCCGCTTGGGATACAGGGTTAATGCTCTTTATTTGGCCAGCCAGGTTTATTAAGGTTAAAAGTGCGTTGTTTTACGATGATTTTACGCCCTTCGATGCCCGGGCAAGCGAGAACGTAAAACTTGCTTTATTACGGAACAGAAGGAGCTAAAGGCACTCACGACAACGCCATTCGATTTCGAAGACTTCTACTTCTGCTACAAAACTGAAACGTTCTTCTTCTTTTTGCCCGGGAAGTACAGTGATTCATTCCTTTGCTTTCATGAGATCTGTTACAATTACGAGGAAGGGGGGTAAATTTTTGTTGTTGTTCTTGTTCGCTTTCTTTAATTTACCCGGGCCTGTTGGTAGTAAAACAGTCGTGAAGTCCGAGGTTGTTTTGGAAAAACAATCAAATCGAAACATCCGGGCCAATTAAATGGCAAACGATCCAGAATCGTTAAAAACGGAAATGGAGTTGGGTTGCACGTTGACTGCTTGCAGAGATTTCGGGCATTTATCTCTAGCTCTCTTTCTATCTATCTTTCGATAGAATCGTCTGAACGCAGACTCTCGGTTTCAAATAAAATAGTGAAATGGGGGTTACAAAAAGTAATGTCGATATTGAAATTGAGCAACAGAATGAATACTTTCAGAGCAAACGCACAAGAGAGGCTCTGTTACTGCTGCCCTGTTTTACAACATAGATTTGAATGTACAATTTAAGCTGCGTGTTACATTGAAATGTAAAAGCAATATGCGTTGAGGAAGGAATATTTATCTGTATAAAAAATTACGTTTGAACTTTTTTTTGTATGGTTTACTGAACTAAAGCAGTAAAGTTATTTCTCAGTCAACCATTAAAAATCGAGAAGTAAAGCTTTTGTACGTAACAGTGCACATTTAAGAAACACAGGGAAAAAGTTGCATAGAAGTGCATGCTATATTGTAATTTCTGTGCCGTTTTTAAATAGACAAAACAAAGCAAAAATAATTTTTATTTTTTATATTTTGGTTTAACATGTAAAAAGGAATTTTGGCTAAGTCATCATATAACTATCTTTTACATGTGTAAAGAAAAAAAAATTCTGAAATGTTTCAGATTTTAACTGTCGTCCAAAAGGGTTTGTAAAAGTTTTTTCGGCTGTCGCTGGGCTCGTAGTCTACGACTCTGATGTTGAATTCACTCCCGCTAATTCTTTTCTTTTAAGCTTATTATTAAGCAACATTTTCTTACCATTTACGGTACTCACGCACTCTCACCATATACAATTCAACAGCAAAATTACAAAAATTTTACTAGTAGCATAGTAGCGCATTTTTAAAATTCACGATGCAGTGTTAAGTGTTGGAGTTTCGTGTGTTAACTTTATAAAGTATTTCTTTAACTTTATAAGGTATGCCTTCGTGGTGTATAGCGGTCAGCACGCTGAGCACGTATTCCAGAGGTCCGTGGTTCGAGTTCCGGCGAAGGTGGTGCTCATTTTTCACGACTCCTGCTTCAAAAATACCTAATGACTCTACAACTTTATTTGTTAAATATCACCTTCTTCGCATTTACGCCACATAAATTTCGATTTAACACCAAAATCATAAAATATTTACAAGCAACATATCTTTAGAATTTCCAATAGACAGTTTCGCGAACTGGAGATAAAAGTGTTTTATTCGCTACAGTGTTACCACTGCTCGCTTTCAGATCGCTGAATTTGTTAATCAAAATTTCAATTAAGTATTCCAAAATATGAAATAAATAATATAAAATACGTAACATAATTCTATGAAAATATTTAATATTTTTAATTAGACTGATCATGAATGAAAGGATTTTCAAGTCAATCTGAATCAAAGGTAAGAAATTAATATTCTTAAGAACTGCATCTGTTACTTTCAGATAGCTTAATTTTTTAATTCACAACAGCCAGACTGAATTTGAAAGATAACTAACTACCTTACATTTTCCCGAATCGTAACAGACTCGAATGAAATGTGAAACGTCGCATTTATAATGATTCGAAGTAAAATCGCGTTTCGAGACTAACAACCCTTTTGGGCTAAACAAAACTATTAATAACTGATCTGGATGTTCAGGCACTTTAATCTAGAGAATAAGTTTATTTAGTTTAATAAATTAAGCAAGTATTGAAAACAACACTATAAATAACGCGCTGTTAGAAAATTTAGTTATAACTAAATATTTATAAAGGTAGTTAAACAATGTCTTTGAATTCAAACTTATGTACAAATGTTGGAAGAATGTTGGATAGAGTTTCTTTACTGACAGATTGTATCTTGCAGACATAATTAGTTATTACACCTCTTTTCCTTCGCATTTTTCATGTCTTTTTTGTGTTTTCCGTCGACAGTTTTGCTTTACCCTAATGGTTTATGATAATAATTTTTCAGTCTCCTTCCAATAAACATTTCTTTTAGACAAGGCGTGGTTGATAGAATATTTATAATGTATTATGCAGTTAGCGTCTGGATATGCCTCACAGACGGTATAGTAGTAGTAATAACCTACTGCGGTACCGAAGGGCTCGGATTTGAATCCCGGAGAAGGCACGAATGTTTTTAAATACAGAGTGTCTTTGCGGCTTGGGGGCACTCTAAATAAATGGAGAGCCGAAAGTCCTCGCATGTGGCTTGTTGGCAGGAAAAAGGGATGGAAGACTCTCGGATCATCCTACCTTAAAATTGGGGTGGAAGTCCAATCTCCTCGAGAACTATTCTTCCATGAAATACATGGACATGATAACAACAAGCGCTTAGATAAATAATTAATTTCTTTAAGGAAAAAAAAACGATATTTTTTAAAAAGAAAAATAATTTTTAAGGGAAAAGCAAACGGAAGCATTATTCCTTTTAAGTATATCTGTACTTCACCTCCTTGATCATCATATCACATCCCTCCTTTTTTTATTTTATTTTTCACGTCAGAAAAGATGATGGAAAATTGTCTTTCGTTCAGAATGACAAGAACTAAAATTTTAATCAATGCATCAAAAACCTATTTTTCCGAAAATCAAACAGAAATGTCTTTCTTCATATTTTAACAGTCGATATTTTGAAAAAAAAAGAGGGGTTGGAGGATATTCCGCCGCCTACATTACACGTGCATGCACAAAAAGAAATCTATGCCCTAACAAACTCTCTTCCGCAAACAAATACTTCGGGGTGTCCGTGGCATGGGGCATGAAAATTTTTCTTCCTCCCTTCCTCCTTTTTTCACCCTCCCTTTCCTTTCCTTCTTTTTTTTTTAAAATATACATTAAACTCAGGAACGTAATCTTGAATCTACTTTAAAATTTAAGGGAAAATATCTATCGAAAAGTCGAAGGATTATTTTTTGTCCCTTTGTAAATAGCTCCCGTGAAAAATAGCGGAGGATGTTGCAGCTTCTTATTCAACTATTTTCGCACTTCTGTTTTCATTTTTTTAAAGAGTGGGGTTATCGCCAAAATTCCGCCATTTGTAGCCAAGCAAGCAGCGAAAATTGCGTTTGCTTTCCTTACAAAGCTTGTATTATGTAAACTGAGAAGTTGTTTTATTACAAAATATAAAATATCTGCCATACAAAGTAATTTAATTTCGTATTGCCAGATATCTTAAGTTTTTTTTCCTTTTTTATCTGCGTTGGTGTAAAAGAAACACGTAGACTTTTGTGTAGTTGCAAAATGTAATTTTCTGTTCACTTTCTTTTTGAACAACACTGAATGATTTAAATTTATAAGGCAGGGAATTAAAACTTCAAGATTTGGAAGAATTCTCCCCTTTGATTCGATGTTAGTTTCAGTTTCTCATACCTTTATAAAATTTGTAGAGTTTTACGTATCTAAACTCTTGTTAGACGTTAAGTGAGTTATCGCTAAGCCTAAATAACAACTGAAACTTGGAAAGGATGTCAATGACCCTTTATTTAAAACAAAACTAAGATGAAGTCGCTTCCGGTGCTCCCAACACTCACAGCTTTTATTTCCTCACGTATTAAGTTCAAAATGTAAAATTTAATAAACTAGTAACCGAAGACTTCACAGAGTAAATTATTGCGAAGTTGCCTCGGAATTTAACCGGCGTAGATTTCAGACAGAACCGAAGACAAAAACTCTTATCTGTAACAGCAACTAGTAATGTGGTCTCGAGGGACAGAACAATCTTTGTCTTATAATCTCGAAACCCTAAGTTTAAATACACGAGAACTAATTTGCATTCTGGTGGGAAAACAGAAATGGAGAAGTGGCAATACAGATCCAAAACATAAAATGAAACTGATCAATTAATATAAAGGGACCTTATAGTATAATCTGTATTATATTCTGCTTGAATAAAGCTAAAAGAATCTATATAAATAAAGTAGGACGGTCCGCGTGTTTGGTATTTTGTACAAATCTACAGTTTAATTCCGATCTTCATAAAATGCGGCACACTTGACTTTTGGATCAAAAGGAAGGACACTGCTTACATAAGATTTCTCGAAAATCCCTCCCCGAGGTCAGTACTCTTTATACACGTATATTTTACGTTAATTTAACGAATTTTTGATTAAAAAATGAGCGATTTAAAAGCTTTGTATTGTCGCTCTGCAAAGCGCGAGATATTTACGTTTCAAATTTAATAGAAAATTCGGAGTTATAAAAGAAGTGTGTTGCCACTCGGAAAAATGCAATATATTTATTATTTGTTTTCGAATTTAATAAACAAATTCAGTGATTTAAGAGAAATATGTTGCCATTTCCTCAATTAAAATATTTTTATTTTCCAAGCGCCAGTCTGTTGCGGTTCATGAAGCCTAAGATACAAGATTAATTTTTATTTCAAATGTATTATGTAATCAATTAACAATTAAATGATCTAAAAGCAAAAATTTTTATTAATATTATTTTTATTCATTCATTCATTATTTGTATTTTATTCATTCATTCATCATTCATAATTCATTCATGCATTATCTTCATTTTATTATTTTTATTCATTCATTATTTTTATTCATTCATTCATTATTTTCATTTTATTATTTTTATTCATTCATTCATCTCTACACATAAAGAACAGTGTCCGAATGTTTCTGTGTGTGTAATTCATAGAAATCTGTGTGTGTAATTCATAGAAAGGATCGTCATAAAATTTTGCTTACTTGAGCAAACTGTTTAATAACTGATTCAGTCTAATTTACTGAGTAATTTTAAGACAAGCCCTTACGCTAGCATTCCTGAATCTCTGCAAATTAAAACTGCAGAACATAAAATCTTGAATTTTAAAATGAGTTAACAATGCCAAAGGTAATTTTGCTGTGATATAATTTCGTGGTAAGTTAACTCCACACTGAGATTTAAAAATAAATTTAAAAACAAAATTTCATTTTTCAAGATGTAGCTACGTGTTTTTTCGTCGAATCACTTGCTTAAATTCTTAAAACAAATATTTCTATCAAGTGGCAATATTTTCTATTAATTTGCAAATTGAATAAATAAATAAATACCATTAAGAAAGGTTCTTCTATTTTTTGTTTGTTTGTTTCAGCAGTAACCTTTGCTAGAACAAATCTGTAGTAAGGTATTTTCTCTCTTCTTTCTGCATACTTTCGTGGTGTAACGGTCGCACACTCGGAGCGTACTCGAGAAGTCCAGATTCGAGTTACGGCGAGGGCTTTTCATATTTTTCACATCTTCTGGATTAAAAATAATCTAATAACTCTACAGTACTGTACGTTAACAATTACATCAACTATAAAATGTAGCCTGCTTCTCAATCCTGTATTCTCTTACCCTGCATAGAAGTAAATTCTATTGGCACTTAATCTGCTACACTAGACAAATTTCTGTAAATTGGAAAACCACTAGCTTGGCGAAATAAAATAAAGTGCGTCAAACACCACTCGAATACACTGCGCGAGTGTCAATCGGCAGACCTTGCCACTCACACGCGGTAGCGTATGCGCAGAGCTTTGACTCGCCAAAATTTCACTATTTTTAAAGCGTTACTATGCATATACCGTAGAGACATTAGGTTATTTCGAAGCAGGAGACATGAAAAATGAGCAACGCCTTCGCTGGGACTCGAACCGCGGACCTCTCGAATACGCGCCGAGTGTGCTGACCACTACACCACAAAGGCATGCGAAGAAGGAGGAAGAAATACCTTATATGCTTCCCCCCTTTAAAGGGCGACTGAGGATTAGGGGACCCAATCGCCAAATCCCAGTGGTGCAGAATCATCATCCACCACCTTTTTTGATTCGGGCGCCTCTTGTAAAGTCATTAGTTTATTTAGAAGCAGGAGATGTGAAAAATGAGCAAAGCCTTCGCCCGGACTCGAACCACGGACCTCTTGAGCACGCGTCGAATGTGCTGACGAAGGCATGCCAAGAAGGCGGGAGAAATATTTTATAATACCTCCTGTCTAATTTTATTTTATTTTATTATATTATAATTATTATTATCATTATCATTATTATTATTATTATTATTGGAGTGTGTGTTTGCTACTGTGCTTTTTCATCTATCTAATGACGCATTAGATGATTGTAACATTTGTAGTTTCGAAGACATAAGCATTCGCACACACCTTAAATAAAATCTTAATTTTTGCTTTCCTATCAGACCGTTATGGAGGAACGTAACCTTACGTTAAAAATTGTGATATCTTTCATGAAACCAGCTAGTTCGCAGCTATTTGAACCCGGATAGAAAAACCGATGTTCAGCGGTTTTTTTACCCACTTTGCCGCTGAAGGGCTTTGAAAGCTGTTAGAGTTACAAACTTGATAAAAGTTGTCAAAATAATCGAGAAACAGCTCAAAGGAGTAGTTCTCAACGGGTACGCCGGGCGGGTCACGCAGCCAAACTCTCAGGATTTTGTATTTTGCTGGTAAAAGTAATGACCATAGTTTTAAAAAAGGAATAACAGAAAAGTTTTCAGATAGCTTAAGCACAGTTATTTTATAGAAGATTTATTGATTAACAGTATCAGTTTGTTTATATAAAGAAACTTGAGCTTATTGTTTCTCATAGAAAAGTTACATTCGTGGCAAAATTAAAGACAAACACTTGCACACACACATCTTGTTCAACTCCTCTTCCTTTGCTTATATTTTCGATTCCAATATAAAGTCCAAAAATCCAGCTCGCACAGTTAGATGGTTAAAAATGTAAAGGATTAATTAATTAATTAATATCTTCCGTTGCTATTTCTAGGTACTTTTCCTTCGCCAAACTAAGAAATTTAAGTAACGGCAATCCATCAGATGGAGTAATTCGGGTGATTCTAATAGCGGGTGTTTTTCTTCAAAAAGAGGTCAGTAATAAATTCTGAGGTTACAGTGCAAGCACTGTCTACCAATTCATTTTTCGCTTCAGCGACAGAAATAAAATATTTCGTTATGGTAGCCTCAAGGGTTAGGAGGGTGGTTTAAAATCATTCCAAATATCGTAGCCCCTTGAGGATTTGCGTGGAATCTCAGATAAAACATCCAAAGTTTTCCCCTGTTTTACTTGTAATTCATTGATTCGAAGGTTTCGTACGGACCTGAGGAATTTACTGGTTGAAGTTACTTTACGTTTACTTATTGCAAAAAATGCCCTGATTTTTCAGTCTGTGCAGTGGCACAGCTTGTGCAAACAGGAAGATAATTTTTTCTAGATCGACTCATTTATTTGCAAGATATTTGAATAAAACTGTACACATTGAATTCGGTTTGCATTACAATTATAAAAAGAATCATTCAGTGTTTTAATGCTTTGTGTTAGATTATTTCTAGTATCAACTGACTTATCAAGCTGTAATTATTCGATAGCAAAGATTTAGTTTTATGAGTTGGAAACAGTAGGCATATTATTTTAGTAAGACAAGGAATGCTATATTTATATGATTTTCTATATTTTTATAAATTTTAATGATAAAGGCCCTTTTCTTCTAATCTGAAAATCTCAGACTACAGAAATGACACAGAGTATCAATCACTAACATTGTGCGACTTATACTATGAAAATTTGCAAGGTATGTTTCCTACCGTTGCCCTGTCTTCCCAAATATTTTACGTGTTTGTTTACTTAATATGTAACAAAACATATTAAATAAATACGTAAAGAAAGTAAAATAGCCCATTGAAGGCAAACCGCTTCCAAAAGTTGTGTTGGTTGTCAGTGTAGATTGTTCTTACTAGGTACGTTTTAACATCCTCTATATTTCTCCGATCCCTTTTTTAATATTTTAATATTGCTCTTTCACATTACTTTACTTCCGGTTTATTCCCAAAATCAAGAATTTTAGGAGTCGCCCTAATGGGATAGTGGTTAATGACTCTGACTACCGTACCGAACGGCCCGGGAGAAAGCATCGATGTTTGTAAATGTATTGTGCCTTTGACATCTAAAAACATCGAGCCGAAAGTCCTCTCATATGGTTTGTTGGTAGGATAACAGGAGTGGGAGACCTTCGAGCCCATTCCCCAAGGTGCTTTCGCCTAAAATCGGGATGAAACTGGGCAAAATCGTATTGTCTGCTATATGGTACCAAGGTCCTTGCCAGCGATAGACGTAATCTTGTACTCCTTGCCACGATAAATTTCTCGGGCTTGTTCTGATGATGAGGTCATACACAGGGTGGGGTTAAATTAGACAGCAATTTCAAGCATTGTTTTCTCCTGAATAGTTGACTGTAGAAACTACTTTTATTCCCACATATAGTTTGTTGTACGTCATTACCTCCCTGAAATTCACAACTTGATGTTCGCAATTACACTTTTTACACACTTTATTAAACGGCTAGGTATGTTTTCCGTGATCATCACGAGAACATAGCAGGAACACCTGCTATAACTTGAAAGATATAATTCTTACGATCAAAAGTTTGAGCCATTTTTTTATAATGCTCTTCTTCCTTGGTCCAACTCCCATAAAACATAGAATGAGGTCTGACCTTCCGTGTGCTCCTGGCGGCCTATCCAGATTTCTAGGATCTGGTTAGTGAGGCATTACCTGACATTCAAAGCATAAGGTGGAGGAACACCATCTTGTATAAAAAGAAAGCAGTTTATGAGTCTTATCCTATTCAGAAACTGTAAGCCACACAACATTTTCTAATATTCCAGATAACGTTAAGCGTTCATACTGCCTCTCAACCGGCAAGATCAGACACTCTCTGCCCATCTGGGTTATTGTGATGATTCATGAATTTGCCTAAATGAAACGCAGCTTTCTCTCTCCAAAGAATGCTTCTAAACAGGGTCGAATTATGTTGATGCAAAGCGAGCATCATTTTATAAAATTATACGGATATATCTATTGGATGTGATGAGACATCCATGGTCTAAATGTAACTCTTTCTAAACAACAGCGCGCACAGCATATTGTAAAACCGTTTCCTCTTTCAACTTACCTGTTGATTCTGAAGCACTTCGTTCGAGCGAATCTCTCCCGCTGTATTCATATTTTCTCTACTGAATTCGAAGGCCTATTTGATTAGAATATCCGCTACGGTTTTTGATTTTGGAGTCAGTAATTTACTCTGATTCTCCCACGTTAGCATTTCCACCACCAATCCACCTTAAACTATCAAACCTCATATGTTACTGCCCTTTTGACTCTCTTCTCAATGTTCAAACTATCAGCCACTTCTACGTATTTCAAAACACTTCAGAACATCTGGTTTGGTTTATTTAGCTTAACTGATTACGACAAAGCACTCGAGGGCTTAGGCAGATACCTAAGGAATACCTTTGTGGAGGACTTTATGGAGGACTTTCTGAAGGAAACCCGTTTACACACGGGGAAAAACATCAAAACGCTCATGCAACCAGCCCGTTCCCGGAATTCAAACCTCGGACCGAACTACCAGTGTTTAGCAATTTTACTGCCCGGCCGCTGGTAGGCCTAAGATTAAAAAAAAGCAGTAGCGTGCTTTAAGACAAGCCATGTTTGACTGAAATATGGCCATAACGTTCCTACAAATAGAACATTTGAAAATCAAGATCTAGCTCTTCCTAATACATAATTTTTTTATCTAATTATGCATAAAATTTTTAAAAAGTTGTTAAATTAATAGGCTTTTAAGACATTAAATGCTAAGAAATTCATTTCTTATCAAAATACTGTATAATATTAACTGCATATGTCAAAGCACTCGAGGTTATCTTGGAGGACTTTCTAAAAGAAACTGGATCGTGTTCACATTATACATGCAGAAAAACATGAAAACTTCTGCCGACTTTTTTAGCCTCCCGGAAGTCAAGTTGTTTCGGTAAGCTAGTGCTCAGTAATCTTACCGAATAGTCTTTGAAAATATTAATATCAATGCTTATGTCAAAGTGTTTACAGCTTTCATGCGTAGAGTATACGGCTACGAGTACATTACACAATGGGATTATTTTGAATAATGGCCAAATATTTATGAAAATCCTCCACTGTACCCAGACATCATAAACACGATTTTGATTCGTAAACAATTTAAAGCTTCAGACTGAAAGTATTTTTTGCTGGAATTTGGGTCAGTTATAAATTATAGAAAAGAAACAAAAATTATTTTCTTTCGATAAAAGCTTTGCGATCAAAACATGATGTCTATTAATAGCGCGTAACGTAAACAACTTCCAGTTACAACTGCAGTTAGAGATGTTAGCTTCGCACAACGGAAGCAAACAAGTTTCTTTATTTTGTATTAATAAACGGTAGTGTCTGATAATATTTTGACAGACATTAAAAAGTAAATGCCTCGTTGTTCTTGGAATTAAAAAAACGTTTAAGCCATTCATTTCATCGCAATTGTATCAATCAATCATCTTAAATAAGATTTGTGAGAGAAAATTTAAATGAGTGAAAAAGAATTCAGAATGTGCTAGTACATGTGTGACTAACATATTATGATTTTCCTTTCTGTTTAATTTTGTTCCTTGGAAGAATTTACTAATTTAGTATAAATAATTGCAGAACGATGTTTTCTTTTAGTGTTTACGTCACATATTTTAAATTTTATTTCCATGCATGTGACATCGCTGAGCGTTTGTCTTTCGGCTGAAGAAAAAAACTGGAATATTTTGATGCAGCCTGAGCGATTGCAGAGTGATGATTTTTTTTTATATTTTTGTCCATGTTTTTCGTTTCACTTTAAAAATACAATCAGAGCTGGTTCTTTTGTGTATGGAGTAAAATGAGGTATAATAATTCTCTGGTATTATAAACGACTTATAGACTTGATCGTTGCTATCGTAGCGCAACTGATAACACATTCAACAAGCGTTACAGCATCCGTAGTTCAAATCCCGGAGAGAGATAATCACGTTTTCATGGTTCCTACTTCGGAAAACCTGATTTCTCTACAAGGTATCCGAAGTAAAGACGATTGTCATCAAACAGATATAATCAACTGGGTCTCACGTCTCTTCCCAGTCGCCTTTATGTGATGAAGCATGTAAAGAATTTTCGCGTTAACCTGAACATGTTCTCGTGATGCAACTAGCAGGACATCCAGCTAGCTCTGGAAGACCCATAGTTTGAAACCCGGCCAAGGCTTAGTCTATTTTCAATGTTTTCTGCTTCGAAAAGTCTAATATCTCTATAAAGTAAATTCACTATCAAAATACGTGACATCTTTCACTACTGGTCTCTCGAATGTTGAAAAAAATGTGCGTTTTCTCAAGCACATGCGCAAGTGCAAAACAGTGTTTTCTTTATATAGTTATGTCAGTTATTTCAAGTTTCACTTTCTAAATATGTGATAACACTCAATAACGGTGTTTCAGATATCCGAACAAATCTGGAAATAGCTGCAAAACATTCACTTTCCAAATTAAATTATTTCATCGTGTCTATTCAATCAGTCTTTTCAAGATATTAATTCGGTATGTAAAATATATGTTTAAAACAAATTTTATCGTTCCCTTACAAGAGGCCGAGGGATTAAAGTCGCAAATCACTGGCAATCCTTCCCTAGTTTTTTACGCAGAGGATCAATGGGCCGACTAGCTCATGGAATTTCTGGAGTGTAAAATAAACATAGAACAATGTTCCTCAGCAATTCTTTCAGAAAGGCATCCTACCCCCAAATACTGTGAAGGCAGACCTACTGTTTAGCCATAACCAAATAATTCAGTTATTACTTTTGCATGTTATTCTATTACAATAAGACTGCAGTGAGAGATGGAAACCGTAGTATGCAAAGTCTAACAAAACATTTGCCGTTTGCTAATGAATGGTAGTCTAAGGGGAAAAATGTTCTTTCTGATACATAGTCTTCATGTGCTTTTCTTAACTCTGTTAAAAAAAAGCTAAACGTCTGAGACGGCTTATCATGCAAACATCCGAGAGACTACCAGCCGCATGCAGTCAGTATAACTTGTTTTGTATCCTTTTCCATGACTTAAGTAAACCTGCAAATTATTATGAGACTATGAAGCTCTAGTTAATTTAAATGTCCTTGGCTACTAGAATATTTAAGGAAGTGTCTAGCGATTATTCGATGGTCTTCCTACGACTACAAAGTATACTTTAAAAATATAGTTGCAGTTAAAACATTTCCAAGAAGACAATTTTCATCTAAAAAATGTCCCAAAAAAACTTTGTATTCTTTGAAACAACGTTTTGAACCATCATTTAATTGCCTAAGAAAAGATATAAAATGTGGTTTGTAAAATTCTAGTTAATTTGTGATTTATGTGTCTACTAGAACCTTAGTGAAGTGTCTAACGTTATTCGCTGATCTTCTTGTAATTATAAAATATAAATCCAAAGAAGAGTTAAAATACTCTTTTATTCACTCAAACACAGACAGCCCCTCTTCTCGGGCTAACAAAAAAGCCTCCACTTGAGCTTTAACGTAAGATAGAAAATGAGAAACTAAACTAATTCTAACTAACTAAACATTAATCGAAGCTGCACAAAGATAACTAACCGAGTTGGCCCGTCATTAAACCTCAACGGCGAATGCTAACAGGCATATAAGACTACGGCCGGACGTAGTCATTAAATAGGGTTAAAACAACGACGTGGCTCGAATCACGTTGCGTAAGTGACTGAAATTCCCATTAAATATTGGTTCTATTTCATTTACATAAAACGCGATACTGAAATCTCATTCTGGCAGGGAGTTGTAGGTGGGAAACAAGAATGTAAAGGAAAGGATATCAAAATTAAAAATAACTATTGGAAAATTAAAATAATTCCTACAAGACAATTAGGTTACTGATCGTAATTCCCCCCATAAGTTGAGATTCTTCTAATCTGTCTTGCAGAAAGCACCCAGCTTTTTTGTGGTACGGTTTTTCCGCGGAAGAATTCATTGTACAAAGCTAGGAATGTCTGGAATAATTAAAAATTTGATATGATACCTAAGGCATTATGCAGTTTTAATTAGTTATGACATTCTACCCACGTTGACTACGTTACCACGTTATGACACGTTACGACTATTCTACCACGTTATGGCATTCTACCCATGTGCTCTTGCGTTGTAATCTCGCTAGGAGTTAGAAGATCCATTTTTCAGTTCTCATTAAGAACATAATTGATTGCTTCTATTTTTCCCGTCGAAAAACCTGTGAAACTATTAGATTAATAACTTGCGAATTAAAACTTCGTGAATAATATCTCATTACCACCCGAAGCTGGTAAACTGGGTCCGATCCACTCTCCTCAGTCGCTTTTTGAGTGGAAGGAATCGAATAAATTATGGAATAACTTCTTTGCATGTTTTTATAATGTAGTGATAACTCCACCACGCTGGCAACTAGAATATTCATAATTCGGATTCCGTAGTTCGCTCAGCTAAATTTTTATATTTCCAGCCAGAAAGCTGATTTTGGCAATACTTCCAGTGCCGATTGCACTTAAAGTGTTCAGTGAGTTACGTATAATGCTGAACTCTTTTCGAAATGGCCATCTTAGGGAGATGGTCGCCCAGAAAAGTTTTATTTATAAGGGTTAGAAAATTTCTAACGGCACTTCTTCCATACACTATCATATTTATCCCAATCAAATCAAATAGCAATGATAAAATTTTGCGTAGTGAATCCTCTGGCAGCTACCATTTCCATATGAGGATCTTTCGTAAAAGTGAACAATATTTCTGACGGCATAAGTCTAAAATTGTCTAAATTCCGTGGTCGTCTTAGAGTGGTGCCGCGAAATTTCGCTTTTGAATTTTCTTCAAAACGGAAATCTTTTAAAAAATATTTAACATTTTCCTGTCTGTGCCTTTTTACGGTTGAAAAGTAAATGCAAAAAAAGCGTAGAGAAGCTTTTAAAATTACAGTTATGTTTGAGATGAGTTTTAATTTTGTTCAACAGTAGAGGCAGGGAATCATCTCTGACTGTTGACCGATTCATACGTTGCTCTATCTTACTCGTATCGGCAAATTTGCAAGTTGGTCAGTCTTCGAAAAGCCAGAAATCTTCATAAGGCTACTTTGATCTAAGGTACCACGGAGGTTAGTTTCTAACTTAAGAAAAGCAAGCTTCCTAGAGATATTACCCCGGTGAACGCCGCTATGCAAAAACGAGCGTGAGTCTGGATTTTGACTGGCAAAACAACTGAAAATTCTTCCCTTTATGCACTGGCATAAAGAAAGTGCCTTCACCTTTATGCAGGGTTTTTTTTTTCAAGTTATAAACTGATCGTCATGAGGACAAGAACACATTTATGTAGGAACATAAATTTATGAGCACATTGATGCAGGAACAGCTTTAGAAGGTTTCTGTCTTAAAGTATCTTTCTCTTTGGTAATAAGCACGTCTAGTGCTTACAGAAACAACCAGCACTTATGGCTTAACTCAGCCATAAAGGTACACAGACGAAATGCACGCAAGTTGTCTCAAAAACCTAATATCGATGTGACAAGACTAATGGCAAGAATAAAGCAACGCTGCAGATAAACTGGTCTCAAAGCGAATCAAATAGCAATGTGGTATTTAGCAGATGGAACATGCTTTGTTTTTGCTCTTTAAAACTTTCCTTTAAATACTACCTCTTTCATATCTCATTTGAATATGCGCGAACTAGAAATTAGTATTTTGATAGGAAAATGGAAAGCGAGGAAAACAGAAAAGTTAATTAGCATAAAATAACCGGTTATTAAAAATAAATGAATACTCTACAGTGTTTTCGAATAATGGCCGAGTTTCAAAAACGTGGCTCTAGCTTTATGATAGACAGCATTGCAAAGCTTTCTTAAGAGGAATACTTGGTTTCAAACTATCTTGTTTTGCTACAGTGTTAGTTACCATTAAAAATGGTGATATTAATTGTTCTGAACTCTTATTTAAATGTTCTAAAATTTTTCAGATGGAGTCGCCTTTGGGTAAATATAAATTTAAAAAAAAAACTTTCAGATTTTATATTACTCTCAAAGGGGCATTTTTTAACGTTTTGTGTGTTAATATTATTAAAATAATATTATTAAATATCATGTTCTTTGCACTTAAACCACATAAAATTCAATTCAATAGCAATATCACAAAATATTTAAAAACAGCATATGTTTAGAATTTCCGGTAGACAGTCTCACGCGCTGGGGATGAAAATGCTTTTTTTTTCGTATTGTGTTGCCATTGCTCGCTTTGTTATAATAGAGTTTGTTAATCAAAAACTCGTTAAAGTTTTACGAAATTTGAAACAGATATAAAACAAATTCCAATTTCTGACTTCCATTTGCCAATGTCCGGTTGGAGGACTACGTTATTCAAAATTTGATGTCTCTAGGTATCGTTGTTTTTTCACAATTCGAGAAACATTCAGGCATTCATGCATATTGTTCATTATTTAGTTTCTTTAAATATAATAAATGGCGATAATATTTGGTGGCAACAGTTTGAAAAGTGAACCAACGCAGAAAGCGAAACGACCCTTTGGGTCTAACATCCTTTGGTGCTAAAAAATATTACTATGCACCGTTGATTAAGGAATAGGAAGAGAAAGCATTTGCATTCGAAAGAGAGAATTTTCAATACTGATTAAATTTATGTAACCTCAATGAATCTGTTCCTCAGATTAAATTTCTTAAAAATGCAGATAAACTCTGATTCGTATTTTTCTGATAATTAATTATAATATGGGTTATTCTCTTTCCAGTGTTTTTTAGTGCTATTGTGTAAACCGTGATTTTTGTCAACTGCGATTTTTTGTTAACCGTGCACGTCGCTTCTGGTATTAAGCCAATGGGTCGGGAGTTGATTGTAAACATCTATTACTCTAAAGAACAATGATTTAAATATCATTTTTAAGTGTAGACAATGCCATTACAGTACTTCTAAACTAGAATTTCTTGTAGCAAAAGTAAGTCCAAGTACAGAAAATGCGTTTTCTAATATCGAAAAGCGATAAATGCAAAAAAATAGCGCCCCGCTCACTCCACTCAAAGGGCACAACCTGAGCGTTGTTCGCCGTAAAAAACATAGCTAGTAAAACAAAACGATGGTTTTTCATTTTATTTTATTTTTGTATTTTTTCACTCTCAGCAGGCTTCAACTCCATAAATCTTTCATAAGTAGCGGAAAATTGCGTTTTAAATTTTGAAACTTGTTGCCAGGTTCCTTTGTGACGATAGTAATTGCCAATATCCTGGCAGTGGCTGAACGTTACGTACATGCAACACATATATATATATAGTTCTCCCTCTTACACACACACACACATATATATTCTTATATGCAGCTTTCTCCCTTACATGCATACATTTCGAAAAGGAGAGCAAACTGTGATTTTGTATTTTGTATTTGCAGCTATTTTATTACGAATTTTACATTTAAATCTATAAAGTATGAATTCGGTTTATTTAAATATGTCATCACAAAGAATTGAGTTTATAGTATGGCGTATGATAAGATGATGCATTATAGTTGCTCACAGATTATTATCCGTCACTTAAAGTTTCCAACAATTCGCGAGATTTCGCGGATGATTTTATGCGCATGTTATAAAAAATGAATAACATTCCTAACTTTGTAATGATTTACATATTAATTTGGCAATCTGGAAACCACGATTCCATTTTAAGAAAAAGTTTGCTGAGTATTTCAAAAAATCTTACTCTCAACTTCTCTAGTTCTGTTGCATAGTTCTCTTGTAAGGTATTTTCTCCCTTCTGCTTTGTGTCACCGTGGAGTAATTGAAAGCACTTCCGGCTAGCAGTCGGGAATCGATAAACTCGATGATTGGACAAATGGAGCCCAAACTAAAAAATATGGTGGACGATAATGCGTCCCCATCAGGGTTATTTTCCATCATCTGTTATTTTCGCTCCTTACCACTTGCTTTCGTGGTGCAATTGGAAGCAGTTTAGCAGGCAAAACGGTAAGTACGGAGTTCGAATCCTGTCAAGGGTATTGCATATTTTTCATGTTTGCTCCCTTGATAAACATAATGACTCTATGTAGGGATATGAAAAAAAAATGATGTCTGCTTTAGGGATGGGGATTTGAGAGACTTCTCGTGTATCTTCTCCTTGATAAACATAATGACTCTATGTAGGGATATGAAAAAAAATGATGTCTGCTTTAGGGATGGGGATTTGAGAGACTTCTCGTGTATCTTCTCCTTGATAATGCAAGGTCTCTGACAATGAATAACGGGAATTCAAGAGCTCTTTGTAATGTTATAAGAATAAATCACGTGACACACACACCTGAGGGTAAATTTTCAGACGAATTTTGTTAATTCTGCTATAGGGCCAACGCTCAGATAATAGAATGTCAATGGGATCATCTTAAACTAATAATCATGCGAAATATGACAACACCAACACCGGCGATGTTGCCCTGTCGGCTTGCTGAATTGTGGTGAAGATCTGTTAAGAATAGAGGAAAATTTAGGCCATGTTGGTAGACATCAGGACAGTGTTTATGTGACTGAAAATTAGGGATTACTATCCCTGCCGTTTTATATCTGATTATAGTAGTAAACTGCTGCCAAATGTCAAATAAGATCTTTTGAGCTTCATTTTTAATATGCTTAAAGCACAGTGAGGACTATCTGGAGATATGATAGCTCTTCAAAACTACATTCTTCTGGCAATTTTGTGTAATTTAGTATAATAATCCGGAAATGTAATAAATCTTCTGGTAATAAAAGTAAGCACCTACAATTTCTTTTTATTTATTTATTTATGATCTGCTGCTTTTCGTGTGATTTAGTACCGTAATATTATAAGATTCTTTGATTTTGATCATGGTTCAAGGGCGTTAAGTCACCTGTTGCAAGAGTACCTAAACTTCAGTGAGTACAAGATTGGAACACCACTCCGTTTTGCGAATTATGTACAAGACATGCTGCATCGTCGATTTCCAGGCCGGTGGAATTATAGGAACGGAGCTATCATATGGCTGAAAAGAAGTCCTGGTCTCATATACGAGATTCCTTTTCCTGGGGCTTTGGGACAAATGAGGTTTCCGGCGTAAGAACTGATAATCATAACCACCTCAAGGGAAAACAATCACACAAACAGTTGCAAGCATTACAGTAGCCGTTTTTGCCAAGATATGGACCGAAACTGAATATTTGTAATGTTTGTCATGCTGTTATGGTGCGCATATAGAAACTTATTCATTTTGTTTACGACTATTTTGAGTATGACTGAAAGATCAAAAGAGTTTTGAACCATTGTAGAGTCATTACGTTATTTTTGAAGCAGGAAACATGAAAATTAAGCAATGCCACTGGCCGGGAATCGAATTTGGATCTCTCGAATACACGACGAGTGTGCTACTGTTACATCACGAAGGCATGCAGAAAAGAGGAGAAAATACCTTGCTATGTAAAATTCGCAGAGAGGTCACGAAATGTTACCATTCGTTCTCGAAGTCATCTCTAATCCAGTCCGTTCAGCGCATTTCTAACAACAAAATCTCATAAATAATTTCAAGAACATGCATTCCTTTTAAAATTTGCTTCAGAAAATTTACTTGCACTGTAGTATAAACAAAAGTTTGAAAAAACAAAAATGGAAATCACTTATTTCTACCACAGACCATGTATTGTAAGCATGAAATATTTCTCCCCTCCCAATGGCAGGCTATAAGCGTGGGTCGCTACTAAGGCCTGAAGCGGTGTCTCTTTCCGTCTGGGCGGCTTCTAACATATTAAATTATAAAGTATTCCTTCTAATGTTATACTTTTAATGTTGATACGCATATATAGTAGAATTCATTTGTATCCGGATTTTGACTCAATGGACATCTTTTCTAGAAACACTTTTTCCATACTGTTAGCGTTATAAAAATGTTGGTGTCAGACTCGAGTTGAACAAATGAACAAGAGAGCATTGCTATGCGATCTAAATAATAGAAAGCGTGCCATTCGATGAGGTGTCGCAAGAATTTGCCATTCGATCTTATGCAAACTTTACGGGTCGAATTGCAGTAGCATTGTCATAAAGAAGGTCTGCTGTACATTTTATCAAGTCTCTGGCTAATTTTGTTGGATGGAGGAGGATTGATGGTCGGAATAGAAGAATACAGGAAAGTATTTCGGACGGCGTAACGCTTGAGTCCAGATTTGTAATGACACGGGTGATCACATTCCTAGATTTCTGAAACCTATTACATATATATCAAGTTACACTCATAGTAAATATAACTAGCTGTTTTTAACATTTTTTTATTTTCTTTTGCCAGTTCGAGGCCGGGTCGCCCACCGAAGAGGGTGTCTATGGTTAGCATGGCGTCGGGAGTCACGACGACAGCTCTGGTCAAAAAATCCCGGATGGAAAGCGATTACCACGCTTACGAAAATGGTCACATAACCGGTAAGTATGAATGTACTTTTGATTTTACATGTAATCCATAGGTGTTCATGGCTAACAATAAAGGCAAACGTTTCGCTAACAATAAACGGCAAACGTTTCGCTAACAATAAACGGCAAACTGTTACTTGGAGGTTTCTAAATACATCTTTTATTAAGTAGATTACAAGAGAAATAAATTTTTCCCCAACTTGTTGTATGTAACAGTTTTAATTCAAACCATTCTACAAGAACTTGTTAATTATTGTTAAGAGGAAAAGAACTGATATTGTAAAAGATACATTCTACAAGGACTTGCTAATTATTGTTAAGAAGAAAAGAATTGATGTTGTAAAAGGACTCGTTAATTATTGTTAAGAAAAAATAATTTCTATTGGTATTTTTTGTAAATAAAGAACTAATTCACTTTAAAAAACTTTAAAAAAATCATAATTTTAATAATGACGATGCTCCGATAGAATCTTTTCTCCAAAACAGTCCTAGAAATTTTATTTTCTATTCAGTCGAAACCAGAAATATCCCTTGACCGTCCCTCCAAACTCAGTGTTTGTTTGACCACCCCTTTTTATATGCACAAAGGATTGCGAGGTTATAAATCCCTTATCGAGTTGGCCCTTCTCTCTTTTATCAAAATAATTAGGTGATTTGTATTAGCCTATCTTCGCATTCCACCTTTCTTTCGGTAAATTTTATTTGCAGTGCTTCCTTTATTTTCACTATTAGCTTGTTGCATTATACTTATTGGTTATGATAAGAATTCTTTGAAATTGTCTTAAAAAAAAGGTTCAGTATGCTGAATACTTAAGTGGCATAAAAAGTGGAAGCATCTTAAAACTGAAGCAAGTCTATAGAAATAGAAAAAAATGATGAGCTTGCACATCTACCAGTTGTAATGAGAATATTTATGGATTTTCAACAGCAACCGAAGTTTCGAGTGCCCAAAATTTCAATTTTCGGTTTCCTAAAAATTACCATTCTTCAGATTTATTTATATGGCTTTTCTCATATATAACATCAAAACTAATAAATATCTAGAAGAGACCAGTCACAATTTATAACGCTGATTATCATGCTAAGGAACACTGCATGCCTTCGGACGACGTTATAGCCATTTCTTTAGCTATGATCTTGCTTTCATGAGAATATAACTCTTGTTTCTGCATTTTTTAACGAGTTATTCCCACCCCCTACGCAATATGAATTCGAAAAGACCACCTTAAAAAGCTTCTTAATGTTCCAGTTTTATCACCTTTGTCTACATTTTCCTAGTTATATTTTACATATTGTTATTGTGTTTATTGTTGATTTCAGCTGCGATTTATATATTTTTCAACAAGTTATTAAAACTCAGTATTATGTCTCTAAAGCCCTCCTTATACAATATCTTCTACTTCATTTAATCACATTCGTATAAAATTTTACCATTTATGTTCTACGTATGCTCGGACATTCAAATATTTAATGGGGACATGTCCTGGCAGCTTAGATAATATGCTATAAATATTAATCCTATTAAGATAGTTTCTTCCTTCTTTCCGCGTGCTTTCGTGGTGTAACTGTACAGCACGTCCGGCGGAAATCGGGAGTTCTGGTGTTTAAATATCGGCGAGAGTATTGCAGATTTTTTCAGTTACCTGACATAAAAAAATATCTTAATAATTCTACAAATGACGCCTGAACTAAAAGATAGTGGATGATAATTCGTCAACCCCAGGATTTGCAAGTGAGGTTCCCTCATCTTCAGTTGTCCTTTAAAAGGGGGGAATAGATAATGAATTTTCTCCTTTCTTTCCGCGTGTCTTCGTGGTGTAACTTGATAGCACCTCCGAATGGCAATCGGGAGGCCAGGTGTTTAAATCCCGGCGAAGGCATTACACATTTTTCATCAATAAACCTAATGACCTGACAATTCATACATTCATTAATAAACCTAGTGACTACAATTTCATCAATAAACCCAATAACCTAATGTCTCCTTCATCAATAAACCTAATGACTTTTCAACCTATCAGCACTAATTTGTTTCCCTGTTATAGAAATACAGCAGTTGTTCACTTTATTTACAAAGCTGACGGTGCATTGTAATAGCTGATCACATTTCTCAATGCATGACGTCGCTGTTAAATGGTGAGCGCGTTCGCTAGCAATTGGAAGAGATCTCTGGTTCGAACCCGGGGACAGCATGGCTTATTTTTTATTTCGTAGTTTGAAAGGTCAGATATTTTCTACAATAGCATACGAACTAAATGGGGTATAAAATAAGGGTAGACCATTTGGATTTGATTGGCAGGGTCTTGGACCTTTTCCCAGTCATCCTTTGAGAGGATATGAAGAATTATCATAGTCCTTAGAGAGTGCTCTTCGTGGCTTGAGTGACTAACACGTCTAACTAGAAACAGCTGCATCCATGTTGGAATACCGACGAGAGAGTTGTGGATTTTTCATGTTACTGGCCCAAATGTCTAAACATCTCAGTGACTCAATTGTTGAAACTGGAAAATTGTGAAATTTGTATATCCGTGTTGGAATACCGACGACAGAACTGTGGAGTTTTTATCTTTCTGGACCTAAATATGCAATCGTCTTAATAATTACTCAAGTATTGTTATCAAAACAGAGATTTCACTCTTGACCACCTTATCAAATCCAATTTAATGCTATTAAACTCAGACATTTTTAGTGTTCTACTTGATATTTTGATGGGATAGGAAAAATGTAAATCATTTATGTATGTAGATCCATTTCATGATTTTTAAAGATAGCATCTGATTAAATTGCTTCTATCGAAGTTTTTATATTAATTAAATACTCTGCCTAAGTTTTGGATGTATTTTAAATTTGAGTCATTCTATATAATATTTGCAGCTTTCGGAATTCATCTATGTGCTTTTATTTGCTCTTATATTTTAATGCATTCTAAATTGCTCTATACCTGATGCTCCATAATGGTAAATGTAGCAATAGAGAGACTCAGTCATTAGCGGAGTTAGAGCGTGACATCCAGCACTTATACCAGTCACGTGATCATAAATGTTGAAATAATGGGCCAGTTGATGCATAATATGCAAATTCAATTCAGTCAGATTTAGCGTTGCAATTTATAGGGATTAATTCTGATTGAAATGTAAAATCAAATTACTGTATCGCGACATTTCCTTTCACTGTAAAGTACCCAACAGATTTCGGCAACAGTGATATTATGCATCTAAAATCACTATAAAGTTTACCGAATAATTGATATGTGCTAGCTTCTGTTAATTGAACGTAAGAGGGATAGCGTATAAAGAATGTTATCAAGATATTAAGTAGTAATTACATATATATTTCCAGAATCACGACTATAGAGGATCTTTAACAAGTTAATTTAACAAATGCGTCTTAATGAAAAAAACGCAATTTACAGAACCAAAACAAATACGAGGGTTGCTATTTATATTTCTGGCCTAATAATGAAAAAACAAATGTTTATGACCGAAATTGGTTTTATTGTTTTTCAAAATATTCTCCATGAAGATCAATACACTTTTGAATACGTTCGAACCAATTTTCGAAACATTTTTTCCACTCCGATTGAGGTAACTCCAAAACATGCGTTTTGAATGCATCAACCGCTTCTTCGGGTGTCGCAAATCACTGACCACGTAATTTAATTTTGATAAGCGAGAATCAAAAAAGTCATTGAGTGGCAAATCAGAACTGCACGGCGATGAGCCAACAATTCGATGTTTTGACCCGTCAAAAATTCCTTTGTTTAAGTTGATGTGTGATAGCTTGCATTGTCATGATGAAGAATGAGTCGCCTCTTCTGCTTTTTTCAAATTTCTACGATGAATTCTGGCAAACAAATGGTCGTGTACCATTCGGAGTTGCCCGTCCTGCGTTGTTGTAACGCTACTGTCGCCATGTGATGGTAATGCCGAAGAAACAGGTAACCATTTCCTTCGATGAGCTTCTTCCGAGAACAACTTTTGTTGGCTTTGGCTCGTTTTGGAAGACCCATACAGTCAACTGCTGTTTTGTTTCGGGTTCATTTACATAAGCGCCTTAATATCACGGTATGTCACATGACGATCTTGCTTTATCAGTTCATGCACAGCAACGATATTTCCAGCCACAACAACTGATTTTAGACGACCTTCACTGAATTCGTCCTGGAGCGAACGTCGACCACAATTGAATTCATTACACCAGTTTTTACAGTGCTGTAGGATGGTGTTTTATCTATACATTGCAAGTTCATTGAAGCTCTCTTGGTTTGATAATCCAAGTCCAAAGTCATGAAAAATAATCGCACCAAAATGTTCACAAGTCAGTTGCATTTTTTGTCCGAGATGAATTTTTCAATTTACCCCAAACTACATAAATCACTCTATAATGGCAAAACGTTTTGAAGAATCTATGATTAAAAATAACAAACTTCCGATTGGAATCGTGTGCGGTTACCTGATAATACTTATTGTTGCCAGTGCCAGAGATATAAATATCAACCTTCGTATTCTACCATTGACATTTTCTAGCTCAAACACATCGTTGGAATTTGCTTTAAAGGTAATTAACGTGTTTACGTTTACTTTTAGAAGACGTTGTCGCAAGAGGCATTTTAAATCTGTTTAAAATAGGTTTTCAATGACGGATAATTTTCAGATATTTGCAATTTGAAAGAAGGTGTTTATCAGTACCTTTAAATGAACTTTTATTAAGAATGCAAAAATAAAAAACGGGTTATGGTTTTCTAAATTTAATTTGATGACAAACAAAAAAGTAAATATATTGCTTTTAACTTACGTAATTTAGTTAAATGGAGAAAATTGAATTAAATTAAATTAAGTAGATAAATTAACTGGTCTTTAGTCTGCTTTTTCAGACTATGTTTTTACAAAGTTGAGAACATACTCTTTAACATTATAAGAAACTGTCCTCTTCTTTACCACACGTCCGGTTGGCAACTGGAAGGTCGGGAATTCGATTCACGACGAGAGTAATGCAGTTTTCTCGTGTTTTCCGGTTCTAAAAAATCAAACGCATTCTAAAATGGAGCCTGTTAAAATGCGGTGGACGTTAATTCATTGATTGGCGATCGGATTTGACGATTGGTTTTCTTCCTCCACAGATGTCTTTTAAGGGGTTTCTTCCATACCTCATGTCTTTGTAGTATGATTAAAAAGCACGAACAGTTAGGAAATGGAAGGTCTGGAGTTCAAATGCTGGCCCTGACTTCGTGTGTGTCGTCTTCGAAAAACGTAATACACTCCACAACACCACAGCAGATACGTTTCTCAAAGTCATTTAAACTTAATTTTAATTTTTAATGCTCTAATAAAAATTTCCGTAATATTTTGAGAGACATTTTTAATGTTTTTGCTTGTTCAGCTATTTTCCTCTTTTGCCAACCATGGAGGTATTTTGAGTGTCGCTATGCATTTGCTCTTTTGCGCTATTTTTCTATGAAATACACTAGCCTGTAAGATATGAATTTATATTTAACTTTTTAACAGCTGAATTTTTCTGCCTTCATACTGTAGCTCATTCTTTTTGAAACATTTTTACTGTTTCTGTGTCGCAGGATTTAGAATTTTTTTGAACAAGAAAGATGAGACTCTCAGTTCTGCCCTCTCAGGAATTCAAACTCCGAACTTTCCGATTGCTGGTTGGACGTACTTCCAGTTGCATGACGAAAGTACGCGGGTAAGGAGGGAGAAAACTCCCCAAGAATGTACCAATAGTGGGACACAAAATACGCTGTGCACGTTAAGAATTTGATTGAATTATTTGATTTAAAGTGCACTATATTTCTAAATAGAATGATTTCATGAAGGATTTTATAAGGGAAACTGGCTGATATTTATGATATGCATACAAAATAACGAAAGTACCCCGCAGTCAGGCAATTTGGCCGGATTCGGTCGTCTTATATATTCGGCCATTGGTAACCTCATGGTAATAAGGACTTCGCTTTTTTTTAATAAATTAAATTATGCTTCTCTTGCAGTATCAAATCATTCTGTCGCCATATGGATGGAAGCTTATGAACTGATCGTAGGTCGACTTCAAGGTCAGTAGACAAACGAGGTTATGTTCTTCCCAACCCCCGAGTTAAGTGACGTCGCTTGACTTATAGAACGAGAAGAAACGAAGGGATTAGTTGCTTTTCAGCAGACTGTAAGTCAGTGACATCACACGCTCAAAGCTCTCGGGTCGAGAAGAGCAAACCAGCCTTGCTATAACGAACAAGAGAGTATAGCTTAATTGTAACAAAACCATAACTGCCATTTTTTGGCTTTATGTTACGACGACTTTTTCGACACCATATATATCGAAGCTTGTTTTCGTTTTGGTCGATATTTGTTTGTTTTTCCAGAGTTTCAGGTTTCAGTTCATTAGATATTTCTAAAGAAAATTTAGTCTTGATACAAATATAAGATTAATAAACGATAAATTATTATTTGTCATTGCAATCCAAAGATCAAAGCAAAGAAACGCCTAAATTCCGAATCCGGTTTTCACATATCGTACGTGGGGAGTTTTCTTTGCTTTGAAAGTGAGAGAACTTGTATGTTTTCAAAAAGCAATGATAGTGCACCGTTATCTACTAACTGCAAGCGACGGATACTGTCGCTTTCTAAGTGAAAAATTATCTTCCCCCTTCCTCTTTATCAACCGATCAAAGCATCTGACACCTACCCATCTCGCTGTTCACTCATCTCTCTCTCTCCATTTACATGCATAGAACCAACCAATCAAATGCGAAAACATTGACGCCTCAATGATGTATAACCCTGGGTTTCATTATCATCCAATCAAGTCTCTCCGTTAAGTTCCAAAACAAAACGCCGGTTGACACTTGACCACTTTAAAAGCATTAATTACAGCAAGTTTTAAAGTGAGACGTGGCATCAGTCCCCGCGAGAGAGGAACTATAGTAGGACATGATGCCTGCACTCACACTCGCAGGGTGCGAGCGAAATAAAACTTTTAGCACCATCCCGTCCTACCTTCCTCTTTATTCCTCCTCCCCCTCAACCGATCGGTTGTTCGTTGAGTTTTAGGAAACGCTGTAGTCTCTCCAACCCCCCCCCCCTCCAGGCATCACGGTTAAGCTGTCCTCGTATTGCATTAATCAATCATGCGGACCAGATAATCATGATGGATTAGGTCCAGTCACCGTTGTGTTGTGTTTCTGAAGCATCCCTATCCTTTTCCTCGTAGGCGAACCAGCGCATCATGATGAAGATTGTGATAGAGATTGGGGTTGACAAATGGCGTTGTTTATCATTGATTTGGCGACATTTTATTAAAAGTTAAATTAATGATTTGGCTATAAAACTTTTTTGAGTGTTGCTTTAAGTACCGTATGTCGATAAAATTAAGGAACTAGATTTGAACTGCATAAGAAAGGCATATATAATGTAAAAGGTATTTGTGACATTATCTAAAAAAATATTCAACTCTTTCTAAAAATTTTTTAAAAGAAATATTAATGAAATAATCACACTTCAATTTACAAGAGCAGGGAATGATTTTAGTTTCGCATTAGGTTTTAATACAAGAATTACACGCTAAATAATTCTTTTCGTATTAATCTTATTCAATAAAACTTTGTTCTAACGACAATAGGAAATGAAATACTACATTTTACACAGTTTCAATGCATACATAAATATTGCAGCAGATCCTACAGTAATAAAATAATATAGGTAAAATAAGCAAAATTATGTTTACTTAAATCTGCCGCAAATTTAAAGTAAGTCCATGCTAATTTAGCCTTTAAATACCTATACGGTTTCTTTCAACAGTTTTTTTTCATACACTCTCTGCCTTTACATATGAAAATATGAAGCTGTGCGTCGAGCTTACTTTTAGTATTTCCATTTTATATTGATATTTTTCTTGATATGACTTGATATATTAGTTCGTAAAAATCTGCTGTGGACACCACATGGGTTCCTTGAACGGCTTATTAAATTATACATGTTTCTCGCTCTCCTTCATTTAAGATTATTTCGTCCAATTATTCTAACATAATTAAACGATCCCTAAAGGTTGAAAATGACATTAAAAACTGCATTTCATAACGAGTGTAAGCTTTATCAAATATGAATATAAGAAACGGAAGACCGCATTCAAAGTTAGATTTCATTATTTGCCCAAAATTAATTACATATTTTTTAAATTTTAAATTGCAAAAATATGAATATTTCCGTCTTTTAAAACACTGCTGTAATTAGAAGCATATGACTGCGACCAACGATATCAAAAATAATGGCCGGGTAAGGTCCTTTAAGCCGGGTGAGGGGGCCGGATGAAGGTCCTTGCGTGCAGTCATCACGCGAAAAAATAGTCAAACTGGGTTTAGGAACCGTCAAAATGTACATTTCCGTTGAAATCTGATTATGATCTTATTCCGAAATATTTCGAGATTACATTTACTTTGAAGAAGGAAATAAAAGTACATGTTGGTGTTTCAGAAGCTCAATATGTTCTTGTCACTAATCAAAGTTAGCTAGTGGAATATCAAACAATATATTTTACAAGTGACAACAACTCTGCTTTTTATGGAAAAAGAAATTCAAAAGGCAATATTCAGTGTGGCTTATAAGCAAATAAAAAAAGAAAAGGAAAGTTTTGAATTTGTTTAACGGTATATTAAACAAAATACTTCATGAAATTTAGTTAGCAAGTCCATAAGAAAACAAAACTGAAGGTAAATCTTCCGAATTCACTGTTTCATAATTCTTGTTTAGAGGTCTCATTTGCTAGACGGACCAGAGAAGCACCGTCGGTGTCACTTGCCATATCACCTGGTATAAGATAGCACATTATAAACTGATCTTCCACGGCCTGAGTATGTGGTTTAATTTTTGAAAATTATCTTCTGTTTTGTAGAAGTACCAAAAGGAAAGTACCAAGAAGATAAATTCGGCAAAATGGACACATGGCATTTGTATACTTTGATCTAATAAAACCAAAAGTTTTGACTCGTGGATCTTTATTAACAGGGAGACTCTTACTGTATCTGCCATGATGTGACTCAAAATTGGCTTCGACACAGGACGCGCCGATTCAAGCATCCACAAATGACATCAAAAAGAATGCGGAGAAAATAGTGACAAGATAATTTTGGCAAAAAAAAAGATATCTATCTGAGAGAAAGCACTATTGTGTTAGTGCATGAAAGACAAGACCTTAAGGTTATAAGGTATATCTCCCACATTCTTAGCGTGCCTTCGTGGTGTAATGGTCAGCACGCTGAGCCGGTATTTCAGAGGTCCGTGGTTCGATCCCCGGCGAAGGCGTTGCTCATTTTTCATGGCTCCTTACAAGTGGCGCCCGAACTAAAAGGGTTGTGGATGATGACTCTCCACACCCAGGATTTGGCGACTAGGTCCCCTAAAACCTTAGTCGCCCTTTAAAAAGGGGAGTATATAAGGTATATCTCCCACATTCTTAGCGTGCTTTCGTGGTGTAATGGTCAGCACGCTGCGTCGGTATTTCAGAGGTCCGTGGTTCGATCCCCGGCGAAGGCGTTGCTCATTTTTCATGGCTCCTGCTTCCAAAAAATCCTAATGACTCTAAAAGGTTAATGTTAGAATGGATATCATTATGGCGATTTATCCAGAACAAGATAGTAAATTCACAACATGTTCTTCGGTATTCATTCAATAAACATCTTTGTTTCCTCTATATGACATACTGCGAAACCACCGTAATTTTGATCAAATCATAGGTTCAAGTAATATGCTTTCAATATAAACGTGCCACTAAATGTTGATCCATCTTAAATATCTTATGCCAAAAGGAAAATGGTCTTATGATGTACTTTAAATCCTAAATTTGTTTTTTTCTTATTCTAGGAGACTACAAATTGTACGCTCTACCAGCATATCTTTATACACTCACGTTTGTGAAAATTGCAACACCATGAAGGACTTACGCGAGTGAGCTGAAATTTTCAGGAAATGCAAAGTAGCGCATGATATGCAAATGATTAGAATTGCAAATCCGTAGCGCATGCGTATGCTGAGCAGCGCCCTCTGAACGGCTGATGGATCCGAATAAATAGACGGCTGTAGCGAGGCGTGTATGGTTATCGGTGGTTATCTGCTAGTGGTAAACGTTAACTCAATCTGTACTTATGCCTCGTCGACGAAAGAGAGCGAGATTTGAACAACTTACAGAGTTTGAACGAGGGAGAATCATCGGCCTTCGTGAAGCTGGATTGTCGTATCGTGCAGTAGCCTCTCGTGTGCAGCGTAACAGCAGCACAGTGATGCGCGTTTGGAAGCAGTGGACGGACGAGTGTCGGACAACTCGGAAATCCGGGAGTGGACCCCGAAATGTGACGTCAGCTCGCGATGATAGACACCTGGTCCGCATGGCGCGGACGGACCGTACAGCTTCCTCTAGACAATTGGCAGCACTGTGGTCAATAGCTACAGGTGTTTCATTGTGTGCTTCATCAATTCGTAGACGTCTGCTGCAGTGTGGACTGCGCGCACGGACTCCTTTATACAGGATCCCCCTAACGCACGACCATCGCCGCCTGCGGCTACAATGGGCCAATCAGCATAGAGACTGGCGTGCTGATTGGCAGCATGTCGTGTTTTCTGACGAATCCCGCTTTAATTTGTGGTACCATGATGGCCGCATTCGTGTCAGACGCTATGCCGGTGAACGCCACCTTCCGGAGTGCATTATCGAACGCCACAGTGGACGAACACCCGGAGTTATGGTCTGGGGCGCCATAGCATATCATAGACGATCTCAATTGCTACGAATTGTGGGCAATCTGAACAGCAACCGGTATATCCGTGAAGTTCTACAGCCCGAAGCTGTTCCCTTCCTTCAAAGCTTGCCAGGCGCTGTATTTCAACAGGACAATGCCCGCCCTCATACTGCTCGGATTGTTAAATCCTTCTTTGCAGCGCAGCAGGTACAGCTTCTTCCTTGGCCTGCGTGTTCCCCGGATATGTCGCCAATTGAACATGTGTGGGATGTCATTGGTCGGCGTCTTGCTCGTGATCCTCGTCCTGTTGCGTCTGCAGACGAACTTTGGGTACGCGTACAAACGATATGGAATGCTCTTCCTCAGTCAGACATTCAAACTTTGTTTGACTCCATGCCACGTCGTGTAGCAGCACTTATTGCGGCGCGTGGTGGCCACACAAAATACTGATTCTGATCTCTTGTTCTTGTTTGTTTGCTTTGAACATTTAATCATTTATTTGTACCACTACCACTCAACTGTGTATTAAATTGCATTCAATTATGACGATTCCTTCTTGGTGTTGCAATTTTCACAAACGTGAGTGTATGATTGCGCTGATGATAACTTGATTTTCTGAAAGAGTTGCATAATTTTTCATGAACACTTGTAGAAAATTTTAGGCTTTTGGAAGCCGGAAACTGCGGTGATGTTACCGGAATTTGAACTTCGGATCTTCCGAATGTCAGAAGGACGTGCTTTCCATTACACACCGAAGGCAAGCGGAGAGGAAGGCTTAAAATTCTTTATGTATTGAATTTTATTACTGTATTACTAAAACTTGCAACGAAATTTTTTAAACCAAATTAATTTCCTTTTCAGGAATCAAAGATTTAATCACCATGATTTAGCACCATTTGATCACCATTTGATCACCTGATTAAAAAAGGAACTTCATGTCATGTGCTTTACTCGTTATTTTGAATTTAAAAATAAAGACTTGACAAAATTAATTTTTATTCGAGCATTGCATTTGTTGCGAACATTATTTTTTCTTTTAAATTCAAACTTTTTTTTTACTTTTTATTCTATTAGTTACTTGAACTATTATGCTCAGTGAATTGACAAACGGGCAAAATGATTTGTCGGTATTTAAATAAATTCAGTAAAGTTATACAGATCTCAGTGCATAATTAATAGCAAGAGATTGCAGCCTCTGTTGAAATGCTTTCGATAATGTAATCGCATATGCATTTGTCTTTTTTCTTTTCTTTCCTTTTTTGGAGGAGTGGGAGGAACACAGATGCATAACATAATGAAAAATTTCAGTTTTGTAAACGAATTTCTTCCAGTTCAATAATCTAAACCAGGGGTTCAGAGTGGAACAATAAAAATGTTTTAGTTTTCGATAAAATTCTATGTAAAAGTTTTCTCCTTTTTTAATGAAATAGAAATTGCGTCCAATACAGTTACGAGCACAAAGCAATATGCGACCGATCTCTTTTTTTATGTGCATGTATCATTAATTTTATCTAACTATTAATTCACCTTAAAAAAGTAAATGCTACCCGCTGTCCAACAGATATTCTAAAATGTGCTCTTAGGGACAAAAAGTTTCGGGACCCTGATGTAAACTAAACGTGAAGTAACGTGAAATTAAAACACAATAACAACATATGTTATTTTCTTGAACCCTAGTCAAGCTATGATTTGCTTACTTGAGAGATTTTGTGAATATTGGAATCAAAAATAGGTTTTCTGTTTGGAAAAGTTTTAGTTTTGTTTCAATACTCCTCATTAAATAGCCAACAAAATAAAACATTTATAAAAATATTCTTTCTTTAATAATCTCAGCATATGTGACGAATAGGATTGTTATACAGTCTTGCGAAATATGTATTAGATCTAAAGAGATTTTTCATATTCCAGTTTCAAGTGCTATAAAAATACTGTTTTTGAGCGACATTAATTGCATTACATTTTTCATTCATTATGATGTTTCGCTAATTTTATTTAAATTTGTTCGATTAATTTGTTACGAAATTAATATCTTTATCGTCAATTAAATATTACATTAATTTTTTTAAATCGGCAATCGAATGAGTTTTTCAAAAACGAGGAATTAAACCAAAAGAAAAAAAAAAGGTATAACAAAAAGGGAAAAAAAGATGGAAAAGGATGAAAGATGAAATTTTTAAATATTCTTTTCAACAAGAATAAAAGGCTTTAACAAAATTCTGCATTATGCTAATTATGATTCATTATTATTTTCGATATTATTAATTAATAATAGTAATAATTTAATCATTTATTATTATTGTTAGTAAAATTAATTATTACTATTACTTATCCGTGTTAATAAAAAAAATTGAATGGATCTGGATTATATCTTTGTACGTCATTTTAAATTTAGGACTCTGTGTTTTCGGCTTATAATTGTTTAGAGACCTTGGCGAGCATTTTCCCGCTCATTTGGCGTCATCCTCGTTACACTTCAGTGCAACCCTGAGGCGAAAGTTGTCGGCGCTTGAGCATCATGTAGTAGCAGTCCAGCAAGGATGGAGACGGAGCATTTCTACTTGATCACCCCTCCTCCACTTCTGCGCAAGGAGGAGGAAGGGGGAGCTGCTGCATTTTGACGTAACAAGCACCCCCCTCTCACCATTTAAGGGCTAGTAGAGATTTAGCCGCAACTCGATCTTCGGGATTTTAAAAGGGGAGTTGCGGGGGGAAGAAGATGCCTGATATGCCTCTTTTAATAAAAGCAAAACTTTGAGGACAGATCCCAGATTTTGAAAGCTGCCAAGCTGATAATCTTCGCCGATAATGCGGTAGATTTCCCCGCAGGCAGAAGGATTTAAAAGCTATGGTTAAAATTTCGTGGAGCCTCATTCGCTGTAAAGCGTTTATTACGTGTTCGCCGGTAAATTAAAGGATGAAAATTTTGTTGGGCTTAAATTAGGTCGAAAGGCCGGTCGAGCATGGGTGGTGAGCTGGTGCACTTCCGGCGTTTGTAAATGTCGTCCGTTGTTTATTGTTATGGATGATGATGATGCTCCCGCGCATGGCGCACAGGTGGGTCGCCCTGATGCTGAGTAGACCCGGATCATTACTCTTAGGACTAATTTTTTTTTAAATCATGTCCTTTAATTTGGGAGTTGCATGTTAATCTATAGAAGATCCATTATGAGGCGAGATTTTTAACTTGGAAGTACCAAGGAGGGAGAACTGTGAAACGAAATTTAAATAATATTATTCGTCCTGAGAGTGTTAGTCATGAAATAGAATGTTGCACAACTTAACGAACGTGAACTATTCTACGATAACATTTGTAATGTGGGACGCAGTTTCCCATAGGTTACATTTGGATTAAATTTAATCTATTCCCCATCTCGATCCAAAATCACGATACAGCTAAAATAATTTCAAATAATACTAAAAAGGCTCCCAGTGAAAGACATTTATTAAATCAGCAACTAATTTTTATTAATAAATTAAACAATCATGAAATTGTATATGGTGTACATGAACAGAATCTCATCGTGTTTTTATTTAATCCCATCCCAGTCTTTCACTGGAGGTTGAAACTTCAGTTGCCCATTTTATTGCACATCTCTCTTGGTTTTATAGCAGATCCACGATTCAAATATTTGTCTGAAGTAGTTTAGATTTTGTGTAAAATGGTTTAGATGTCTTCTATCCTTACGAAAATGTCATACAGAATTCTCTTATAAAAGCCAATATTTAACTTCTTCCGAATTCTTTAGAAGTACAGCCCGAATTTCTGTAAATTAGTTCAGAGATTTGCTACAGAATTTTGTAACTTTCAGATGTAACTTCTAAAGAATTGTGTATAGAAATTATAGAGAGATATGTGTAGATATTCTACATAAATTTGTGCAGACGTTCTCAGAAATTTGCGCAGAGCTTCTAAAGGTTTTCACGCACAGAATCTTATATAGTGTACATAAAATCAACTAATAGTATTCTACTGAAAATATAAGGCATAATTTATAGAAAACTGGGCCATAATTTTAAAGAACTGTAAAAGTTTGTTTGCTTTAATTTTCTATAAGAGATCCTATAAAAACTTTGAAGTATTTAAAAGCATTATAAAATCGATAAAAATTTTTTAGAGAATAACAAAATGAATTAAATTTTTAATTTTGAAAAAAAAAACATTTAAACCTTATTTAAATTTTGAAATGATCTGTGACGTAAAAGGGAAAGGAATAAAAATTTTTGGAAGAAGGGAAAGGAATAAAAGTTTTTTCAACAGGTATGATATTTTTCTATCAAAAAGCGAATATTATTTTAATTTTATAAGTATTTAATTGAAAACAAAGTCATTTATATTACATTTAATTAAAATTATAAAATCATTTCTCTGTCAGGGGTACATACAAGAGTATAATAATAAAAGAGTTAATTTTAGAAATTAGAGCTTGAACAGATTAACTTTTTTTTAATTATGATTTATATTCATTTCACGCATTCAGGAAATTTAATTTTTTTGTATTATATAAGCAATACTTCACAACAAAAAACTGTACAAAATGTTACATAAATTTCGAATCAGAAGAACTTTAAAGAAGAAAAGATAAAAATTTCCATTCAAAAATTATTTAAAACTTTTGAATAAAAAGATTTTTTTCCCTCTTCTGTAACCTAAAACTGAAAATTTTGTTTGATTAAAGTTGGAAAAACTTTGTAAATTTCTATAAAATGTCATTCAATAAACGCTTTATTGAATTTCTAGGAGATTTTTTGCAAAGCAATATTCCTACAGAATTTTACTTTTATAGGAAAATTCCTTTTATAGGAGAACATTGAAGCTTTATAAAGCTCTTATTAGCCTCTATAAAAAATTTGCGTATAAGTCAAGAGGTCTCCTCCTTTTTCAGTCATTCTGAAGTGCTACATGGCATTGTTAATGAACAGATCAGCAGTGTGTTTATCTCAGGTAATTAAAAGGAAACTGCTTGGCTATGACCAAGACCTGATCTGAAAGGTCACTTGGCCATTATCTGCTTGGCTGTGTCCTGCTTGGAAAAATACTTGGATGTGACACTCCGTAACTTGCTTGGTTGTGACTTGGCGCAAACTTAGTTGTGGTATTTATTGGCTGTGACCCTATTTCTGAATAAAATTTCGCCTTAAAATATGTGAAATGTCTCATTAAACTTCTTCAGAAAGTCCCTGACAGTTGCAGTTGGTATAAACTCTTTTTGCGTTCTCTTCTTTGTGCGACAAAGGGAAGAAGAAACTTCTCTTTGTTATTCTTCATGTTCATACTCAAACTGAGCTTCTTCAGATGTATTATGACAGTGGTCTCAAACTGGCCCCACCCGAAGCAATTTTATTCTACCCACGAAGTCATTTGAATTATGTATTTGTTGCAAATTATGAATTTGTTTAAAAAATTCCACGATGTTCATTATTTGTATGAGGTTCATATCATTTTCATTAGTATTAGAAACTAACTTAAATAACGTATCAGAAAATCTAGTAACAGAGCTAATTAATTAATTTACACTGCGATTTAAATCTTATTAAAAGATCTGAAGATACAGATTTTATTAAATTTTTTTCTTACTTGTCAAAAAATAAATATGTTTAGTTACAAATTTTTGCTTTAGGAATAAGTTCGAAAATTCTACAAAATTTTATGTGATTTGCGAAAATCATGAGAACAAGGAAGAAAACTTTTCAGTGTTCTGTTCGATACGCCTTAATAATGGCGCTCCGTCATAAAGGTACCGGCACTTTTATGCTAACCTTACACTGTTTGAAAAAGCAGAAACTTTTGATATGAAGGTCTGTATCCTTACGCAGAACAGAAGCACCTTTATTCCGGAGTATCGCTATGCAAGCAAAATTTTTATTCCCATGGTACAATAAAATAAACTCTACTTGTATACCGGTGCCTGACTAAGAGTACCTGATTTTTCACGGAAGTTTTTTTCCTCGCTTCAAACGAAACATTGATCTGCTTAAAACTGCTGGTAGTTTTATGCCAAGGAACTTTTATGAAGTTTTTATCTTTTCGAACAGGGACGAACTGGCATAGAGGTGACAGTTTTCTACAATAAAAGAAGAATCATAATTGCTGGATTTATTAAGTAGTGAAAATTCAATCAATAATAATAATATTAATTAAAAAATTAGATATAGTTGAAAATAGCAAAATGCATGATGACTTATTTACCCGAGTAAAGACACTTTAAAGGACTACGTCCCGTATTTACGTGACACTTACCGAATTAACAAAAGTACCCATACAAGCTGCCTCTTTCCTGAGCTTCGGACTTGCGTCAAAGTATTGGCTTTCAACCATCTTTTTTAGGCTACTGGTGGGCTAAAATTCAAACTAATATCTGTAAAATAAAAGAGAACAAAATCCCTTATGTGTACCAATTTAAACCTTTATTTGACACGCTCGCTCAAAACCAACATGTGTATTCACCATTTACCAATTAAAGGATTAAAATATGTATAGTTTTATTAGAATTTTAATTCATAATATCAGCTTTGTACATGGATAGGAACTGCTGTACTACCAGACACAATAATTAGCTTCCTACATAAAATCTAGAAATTACCGGAAATCTTCTGAACCTGAATTTGACCACAGTTTTAGTTGAGTACGCCAGAAACAATAGAGAAATGTTAGTTTATAGTAACATTTTACAATGTGGGTTTTGAGAGTTTTACAATTAGCTTCAAGAAAAGCTTTAGAATATTTCTAGCAGTATTAATTCCGTGTTCGAGAACATACTTGCATATGGGAAATACTTTGTGTATTTCTTGGACGCAGTTTTGGAACTGTCAGATATATAAAAGGATTAAATGAAGCTCATGTAGTCCAGAAGGTGAATGATATGCATCAACAACATATCTGAAACGCAAACATGTGACTAAAGACTCATCAAATTCGGAAGAATTGAAATATCTGATTGAACAGCTTTATAAATGAAGAAGATTCTTTTTTGAAGTAATAAAAATTTTAAAAAATCTTATATTGAAGATTAGACTATGTCATTAAGGATCTTCTTCTGTGGATAACTGTAGGCTTGCTTTTGTCTCAGTTTTAATATCCGGGATTATTCAAAAAGAATGAACATGATTTCATGGAGCTACATTTTACTAAGGAAAAGAACTTAAAATTCCTTACCAGGCAAAAAGTATTCCATTGATAACGAAGTTTTCTTTCGTTTGTTTATTTTTGTCCTACAAGGTATCAAATGGGTAACATAAGCTTATATCTAGTTGTAAATGTAGGTTCCTACTGCTTCTTCGATTTCGAGACGTTTCCCGGATTTTTTTCTATTTTCTGCAATGAAACTTGCAGCAGTTCAGGAACCCATTGTCTTAAAATTACTAGGTAAGCCACCGTAAACATGTGAGAATGAAGAACCCCTTATGCGAAAGGTGTCGACGTTTTGATTCTAAACAAGCAAATTAGGCGGAATGAGATGTCTAGTGTGCGACAGAATGTGTGCTATGCCCTACTGAGAAACCTGCTCTTTCAAATGATCAAGGATTCTTTCGGCGAAGATGTTTGAGGATTACGAAACAGAACTCAGAAACAGTTCATTCTCTTTGGAAGAGCCTACTGTAACATTCTGCATCTTATTATATCGTTAATGATTTTCATTGAACTTCTTACTTCAGCCCAAACGACAGTGGCTCTTCCTCAATATCAAATCCAGTGACCAAAAGAAGTTTCAAGCATTCAAGAGACTGGTTAGCCTACTTTTTTTAGCCCAAAGAGAGTTAGCCCCGAAGGGCTATTAATTTCGTTTTGACATTTTACTTCGATTTACTTTCTGCGTTGATTATTTTTCAAACTGTTGCCACCAAATATTACAGCCCTGTATTATATTTAAAGAGATTAAATAATGAAGAATCTGCATAAATGTATATATATTTCTCGCATTGTGATAAAACGACGGTACCTAGAGCAATCGAATTTTGAATGACGTAATCCTACTGCGAATATGGGCATTTGACAGCCCTAATTTGGAATTTGGAATTTGTTTTATTATCGATTTCCTATTTTGTAACACTTTATTGAATTTATTGAATCACCGATTTCAAAGTGAGCAATGGCAACACCGTACGAAAAAAAAAACATTTTTATCTCCAGCGCGCGATACTTTGTATCAGAAATTCTAAAGGTATGCTCATTTTAAAATTATTTTGCGATCAGGTAACACAATGGTAAAGGTTAAACACAAAACGTTAAAAAAAGTCAGTTCGGGCGTAATGTAAAATCTGGAAGCTTTCAAATTTTTTTATCTATTTTAAATTTCGTATTTTTTTTTTTTTTTTTTTTTTTTGAGGAGTAAAGACAGGTCGCGCCCAAAAGATATGTCGAAAATACTCTTAATCTGTTTAGTTTCGGGCGCTCTTCGTATCCGCTGAGAATTTCCGCGATGGATTAAGTTAAAAATGTGATATTTTTCCCATAATTTTTCCCCCAAAATGTGATATGTTTAATCTGTAGTTCTATTGTTAAATTTGAATAAAAAAATCCCAAAAAGACAAATATGTTTGTTTTAACCATCTGGGAAATTTCTTTAGGATACATTACATTATTAACGCCATTTAAGTGAAAATGTTACTATTTTGGTAAATACTAAGCTTTTGGAATGGAACCTATGCTTTTCTACAGTTATTTACCATATTGCGTCGAACATAAAACGATGTTTCTTTCCTTAAAATCCTCCTAAAAAGCACATCCGATCTATATACCCAGCCTTACATGTAATATATATATTAAGATAAATTAGTTACTTCGTAATGTTTAACGAAAACATTTAATGCTTACTTTTAATTACCTCCAAGATGGTATTTTAATTATTCAGTCGTTTTTCCAGGATGACATCGATATATGAACCGTTTATTTTGAAAGTGATGTAAGACCATTTATTAAAAAATTGAGAAATCACATAAGTATAATTGTTCACATTTTATTTATAAACAATTCACAGTTAGTCTTTTAAAATATCCATATACTTTGATCAATTTAAAATTCATCAATAAATGAAATTGCGTAATAATTGATTATGAAAGTGGTGCAAGTCCATTTTCCTTAGAATTACTAAATAAGCACTTATAAGAGAGGATTACCACTTGAGAAAAAGATGGTATGTTATATTAAATTTAAATCATGACGCCATACGTATATGTATTAACCTGAACTGTCAAAAGTTTTTGCTTCCTGGTTTGGCAACAAAAGCTTATTTACGAATCATTGTTCCCTAATGCAAAACAGTATCTGACGTTAAGCTGGCAATAATAATAACCTTATCATTAAATAGTGTAACAATAAGTAACTTATTTTAACGTTGAGCATGAAAAAACAATATTTTATTTTTTGTTATTATTTTTTTATAAACAAAATAAGACAAAAACATATTGTATTTCAAGTAAAATTAAATTTTTGATTATTGAAATTAAATGACTTTTTTACAATTCAATAATTATGAAAGTGGTGTATGATGATACAATAATTATGAAACTTAAATTAAAATAAATGGCATTTATGTAATCAGATTATATAGCCAATCTTAGTACAATTTATTTATAGTTTTTAATTGACTAAAATATTAACCTTTAAATAACTCAAAAGAAGTAAAAATTTACTTACACCTCTTTCAAAATAAACGGTTCATATGAAGCATACATATCTTACGTTGTCTTAACTGAATATGCGTTTTCATCTTTTGTAAAACATCTTCAAAACATAGCCCTGCCTTACTTAGGAGTTGACTTATACTCGGAAGAGGCGTTGTCTCAGATAATAGAAAGTTAAAGGGAATAAAAGTGTTCTTTACTGGATATTTTGTGTTCAATATTGTTTTGAGGAAAATATTTGCTTTTGATAATTCTTACCACTCCTTGCTTTTGACATTATTTAATCATCGGTAATCTCTTTTGCTGAAGAAAAATACAATTTTAAATAAAATGTATCTTATAATTTTGCTTCAATCAATTAAGTTCCAACTTAGAAAAGATACTCAAAACTGTGAAAAAAAAAAAAAGACAAATACGATTTTTAATGTTTCATTGGATTAGCACGTGTGAAAAGAAAAAGGAAATCGAAAATATCGTTTAAAATCTTTTATAGTGTCGAATACTTACTCCCTTTACTAAGATAAATCACTGTTTACTTAAGGTTTGCGAAAATAAATCAAAAACAAAAGGAAGAAAAAGGAGTTTAAGAAAACGAGCATCGAAAATATTAGTACATTGTGCACGAGATGGTCTTTTTGTTTAAATAATAATTAAGAATTCAATTAGAAAGGGAACGTTTGCTTAATGGTTTTGTTTTTAGACGACCATTGCGAGAAATTATGGGTTATTTTTTTTAAGCAATGTTCCCAATTTTCTTACTTTCGTTAAGCAAATGAGAGATTGTTCACGAACCGAGAATTAATATTCAGGAGCGAAATTACTGTAATCGCTGAAAAGGGCTTGAAAAATGAGCTTACCTTCATGACAACTTATATTGCTTTGTTTAATTATTGGAGTTCCTTTTTTTAAAATCTATTTTTGTTTTATTTAATTACAGAAATATCAGAAATAGAAGTTTTCATCCTGTATGGCCTATTGAATTATACATCTTTCTTGCTGCATTTCATTTAAATCATTCAATCAATTCAGTTCTCCCTTCGTGATAAGGTAAAAATCCATAAAAATTTCAAAATATCTTCATTAAAAAGTGTAAAACATAGAAAAAACTAAAACACCAAAAGATTTAAAAACAGTTAAAATCAATTTTTACAATTAAAATCAGAGTTTCTACGTAAAAAGATGCAATTCGGCCAGCGGGCAGGAAAACTATATTTTCGGTGCACACAATCCAAAGTTAACGTTTGATCCCACTAGGCAAAAAGACATTGAAGTTGGTGCACCAACTGACTTGACTACTGACATTATGCTACTAAGAGTTTCAAATGTAAATAACTGGCGGCCTTTTTAGGCCTAGCGACACTTAAAATTTTAAATTGTTGATAATTCTACAATTATTGCATGCAGATTAACTAAAGGCATAAGAACATCGTAATTCAATCACCTTTGAAGCAAAAAAATGCACAATTTACCAGCAAATAAGAATAAAAATACTGAACTCACCGGGCCGCCGAAGAGGGCGGGTATATATACGTTTGGTGCAGCCGATTGCAACGAAAAAGAGAGGCGCACAGCTAGATGTTTTAGCAGTCCCATGTACAAAATTTCAACGTTCTACGGCTATTTGTTTTTGAGTATGCATGATACATGCATACGCACGTACGCTTGTACCTACATACGTGGAAAAATCCCATCTCAATTCATTTTAAATCTGAATTCATTCTAAATCTCCTTCAATTCATTTTAAATCTCCGTTTTCGAAAGAATAGCCCTTTATTCTGTCCCTACGTATAGATATCACACACACACACACAAAAAAAAATCGTCAAAATGGATTCGAGAGCGATCAAAATAGATATTTTCGTTGAAATGTGATACCGGAAATTTTTCGCGAAATTTTACTTTTGCTTCGTACAAGGAAAGAGAAAAGGAGAGGAGAGAGAAATAAAAATACCATAAGAAATAAAAATATTGCCAGAGAAAAAATAAATAAATAAAAATTTGTTTCCATCTTTTTTGCCAAGTAAATAGTCTTTGAATTTTTCAGTAGAAGTTCATTACTTTGTGTACGGTCCACTAATGTTTGGACGGAAAAGATATAAACTTTGCTTATGGTCCACTACTGGTTGAGCGAAAAAGTTATAAACTTCATGCTTCACTACTCATCGGGCGGGAAAGATCCGAACATTTACAACTCCATTCTGAGTTGGTTTCCCTTTGGCGGATCTGTCTTACACAGAATAGCTAATATCGTTGAACACTGGTAGTTCATTCTAAGCTTGGTTCCTGGTGAAAGAGCCTGGTTGCATAATTTCGCGGTTTTTCTATGAATAACGGGAATGTAACTGTATGTGTTGTAAAATCTTTCACGAAGGCATCCCTTCAAAGGATAATACCCTCGCTTGCTTTGCCATAATCAGTTAACTAACCTACCCTTTGTCAGAAACGCCGATGTAAGTATTTTTGTGCTCTTATTTATGTTTAACAGGAAAACTATTCAATTTATATTGGAAAGCTCTTTGTAAACGCAATCAGTTTTGCAAGCATAAATTTCCCTTAGGAAGTCTTCCGCGAAGATGTCCCTTTCTTTGGTACACAGCTCTTGCTCTGATGGTTTGCCTTAAACAATTATCCAACTAAGTACCTACTGACATGAGTGATTTTTGTTATCTATTTTACCTTTATGCTTGACATGATGTAAACCTATATTTATTCAGAAATCAAATTCTATAAAATAATCGAGGTCTGTGTCGAGAGATTATATTCAATTTGTAATAACAAAACACGTAATATAACATATTCAGATGCATATTTATGAAGTCCCGTGGGGCCCGACCTCCAAATGATTAATAATCATTAAAAAACAGTAAACGTACTATGTTACGATAAGAGCCCCCTACCCTTAAAATTCAAGCGACGGGGGTCTCGTATTTCATTAATCACTGTTGAATGTGTAATTCAGTTATATGGATTAGGTAAAACAATGAAACACAAACACTGGCTAAGGTTTCCTTGCATGTTCATGATTCTGTATTTGAGAGTAAATTTAAATAAATGAATAAATATAAACAGATTGAATACCATGATGCTTAGTTATCTTTTGTAAGTTCTTTTATGTTAATCTTCAACCATTCGGTTGCTGCAGACTATTAGCACTTCAGTCATTTTCATCCACTTGGCTCTCCACGTAATCAAGGTAACGACGAGACCGCCTTCATAATGGTGTCTCGCCTTTAAGCAAGTGCTGTTCGAAAAGACAGAAATCTTGACAACGGTTACAGAAACATAATCGGTTGTGTTGTAATTAATATATATATATATATATATATATATAATTATTTGGAAATGTGTTCTGGCAAGATTATTGCGGCAAATAACAACCACGTTTAAAAAATAAACTTGATTTGTTACAATCTGAGAAACATTTAAGGGACCGCAAAGTCGCAGTTTGTTTGTGATAACAGCTAAGGTCCCCTATGGAATTCCTGAATCAGTAAGGTATATAATGTTATAGTAAATAAGTAAAAGTAGTTTAATTTTCAGTTGAATTAATCAAACACGAATTTAAAAATTAATAAGAATGTTCAATTAAAATTATAATCCAATTGATTAACGTAAATCTGAAATTTTTTTTTAAAAATCCACTTTTTTAACCCTAAATATATAAAATTGTTCGTGTGTTACTTTTATCATTCCAGATCAGTTCTCAGGTTCTAACGTTTTAAGTCAGTGATGACGAAATAGCGGCTTCATTTAACTATCACTAACATAAAGAATCAAATATTCACTTCATGCCGTTGTTACTGTAAAATAGGCACTTCAAGGCCTTTTCCACCAAACCACATTTGCGATCATAGCACGTGCCATCATCGACAAGCAGAGTTTAATTTCTTCACCTCATTAGAGATTGTTCATACCGGGTAAACGGAGATGAAATGGCAAAAAATCAATTATAATCAATTAATTATAAATCAATTACTTCAAAAATCCCTATCGGGAGACTGTTAAAATCTGAAACTTTTTATATTTTTTTAATTATTTTTTTTCCTTCTCTCTAAACTTTCTAAGGCTCAGATATTCGCCAAGTTAATTTCGTTCGTTGAGTTCGAAAATTTTATCTCTACAATAAATCATATATATATGATGTTCAAAGAGACGAATCACGTTCATTTTTCAACTAAATCGAGCTCATACATTAGCAAAGGACAACATGCTTTACGCTTACATGCACTACATACAGAGACACTGATAATTACTCTTTTTCAAGAAATGTTATATAAAGATATAATATTCTGATTTATGCTTGTCACTAGGCTCTTTCAGAATCTATTTAAATTCCCATTATTCATCCATAACTACAAACATTGCACCTCCAGGTCTTGGCTTTGCAAGAAACCCAGGGCGAAGAAGATTAATGAAAAACCGCTGCGAGAGTAATAGGAAAACCATTCCTGTTTCCTTAAACCCCCCTACGTCTACATCAACACGACTGAAATATATTCCCAGAGTTAGGTATGACAAGCACAACCGCGTAGGTTTGACGCCGGCCCTTGGCGTTCGTTGACAGTCTCCGTCGGTGGTCCCATCTCACTTGGCTATCAATGTCTGGAGCTTGGCGAACTTTTGACTTCCGAGCCCAGCGGGGAGTTCGAAGGTTTGCCACACGCCCGGATGAGAAGCCCAGAGAAGAGAAAACGTCGCCAAGAATATTAATTTAATTAATTAAGGAATGGATGCGGGTGTCCGCACGGACATAGCAGAAAGGGTCATTTGGGGTTCGCCTAGATGGTGAACTGCAATGCAAACTAATATTGAGAATATGTAGAGATGCAGATGGTTTTGGTAAGTAGAGTGCTTAAAATTTTGAAACAACAGTTGGATGCAGAAGAGAAATTTGATCTAGCAAACAAGAATATAAACAGAATGTTTATATGTAAATGCTTATATTGTTTGGAAAACTTAATTCGGTACGTTATGACTTGAGGTGGTGTATCAGTTCATTTCACTAAAACATAATACTTTTAATGCAATCTAATACACGCTAGATATCACAATCAACTGTTTCTTTGCATTGTAAGAGATATTATACCAAAAAGAAATCCATTTCTTATTTTCTATATCACAGGGAAGTCGTAAGGATTTAATAACATCCCTTCGTTGTATTCTCTTGTTGGGTACATCACTGCCGTAATGTAAAGATTTCAAGTTCAACTGCGGTCTAAGTGTATTGAAGTTTTTAAAGATTCTTAGCTCTCAATTTTGTTTCTGCGAAGTCTTAACTGGCACCTAATACGTCTGATTTGTAAACTTGTAGAAATCAAAATATGTATAGATATATTTTTCTATGATGAGAAATAATCTTACGTTTAGAATATATATATAAAGGTATGCACAAACTAAATGGGAATGTAAATTATATTTTATTCGTAGAATAAAATAAATTTCTATTCTATATATTAGATAAAAATTATATATAGTTCTATTCTACGAATCGAATTTTGCTGAAATACAAATTATACAAATATTCTGCTTCTCTCTTGAAATAAAAGCAATACGACTGTTGCCTTCAATTAATGTCAAGTCTCTACTATGTAGGGCCCACCAGCGGCTGAGCGGTAAAATCGATACACACTGGTAGTTACGACCTAGTTTCAATTCCAGGCAAACGGGCTGGCTGCATGGCGTTTTCGTTGTTTTCCCACAGTCTAACGTATATGCGAGCCAATTTCCCTTAAAATGTCCTCCACGACGGCATCCCCCCATAAGGCAGATAGGTGTAGTATACGTTCCATAACCTATAAGACCAAAACCTTTGCTATGTAAACAATCGTTTAGACGAACTAGGCGCATTTTAGACGCATTATATTGCAGCTATCCGGTTTCTAAATATTCAGATTTTTAATTGTATAGATATCTTGTTTTCCTTTCAGGACTAAGTAAAACTAAGCTATTAAAATAATTTCGTTGGAGCTCTGAGTTGTAAAGAAAACCGATTTAAATACCCTGACAAATACTTTTATAATATGCGTTGAAGTATTATTCTTTTTAGCAAGCAATAAGCATGCGCTCAACCAGAAACCGATATATTTTTCCAAAATTTGCTCTTCCAAAGAGTTCATACAAAATTTTGCTTTATTCCTTATGTAGTTGTGAATATACAAGTAAAGGATATTATAAATTCGAATGAATTATTTGCGCAGTTAATAATATTGCTAAGATTTCAGATAATTATTGGAAGTAAAACACTGCACAAAGATTGCAGACGATCTTACTCATTTAAAAATTTTAAAAAAGTAATTTCTAAATGGATATGAACTTTTAAAAAAGTTAAAAAAATTAGCTGCTAATTCGATGTGAATAAGCAGTTAAAAATACATAATTAAAACCATATTTGCAATGCAGTGTTGTTTTGTAGCTTCTCAAAATTCCAAAATGCTGTCAAATTTTATCAGAAAGCTTGCATCTGGCAATCAAAATCCTCAGTTGTAATGTCCTTCTAAATTACCTATAGAAATTCAGGAGCTAATTTTAAGTGATGTCGTGCTTTTTGAATGTATAGAACAGGCTCTGCTTTTTCTTCCCCAAACCATCTTGAAATTCAATCAAAGACTTTCTTTGTTAATTCAGATCATTGGGAAAAAATAAATAAATAAAAAGAGAAGAACAACTGAATTGACATATTTCTTCAATATTCAAGTTATAAAACATTAAATTTATTAGAATTTAATAACTTGATTTTCAACAATATAAATAAAGTCATAATGGGACCCTAACATCAGAAATTTGAAGTTCCATCATTTTTAATGCTGTAGCATGATTTGCGTAAACTAAAAGATTTTGATAATGATAACTGGAAATCACTTGACCGAAAAAGTTATCTCAGACTTCCGGTTTTACATTATGAAACAACCTGTACATAAATTATTACAAGTCATAGCAAAGGTAAATCACGAGAAAAATTGCCTGTAATTCTTCAAACCGCAATAACTCAGTAAAAATATTGAGATAATTTATGATGATGGCGTCGAACTTCTTTGCCCTTGAGAGCTAAGAGAATCTTAGGGCTTCAGACTTGATTCTGTTATGTTTAGCAAATAAATAGGAATTTGTCTTAGAATTGAAAATGTCCATTTCTTCAAAATTATTTGCCTATTAAATAAATTTAGTATGAAGGGAATTCTAAGATGATTAGAGGTTTGAAAATACACATAAATTCAAAAATTAAATTAATAATGTCATAAACTTGTTTACTTAATATTAGGCTCTAAAGAAAAATATCATCAGCAACAAGCGGCCTATGGGCAGCCTGTTGGCTATAACTGATTTATATTATCAGTATTTAAACATTAAAAAAATCCAAGATAATTTATCTAATTTCCTTAGAACATATCATATAGTATAGTATCATCTTTTTTATTACTAATAAAATTTATATAATTTTTCTCAATTTAAATCATACAATTTACTAGACATCAAAATAGTTTTATAAAAATACTAAGACAAATTATGTAATTTTTTCATAATTTATATATCATGTTGTATATTTATAATCAATATTTATTTTCACAGAAAAGCTAAGATAGCTTGGGTTTTTTTTCTTGTAATTTATTTGATGTATTTTATTTATCATCAATATACTTTCATAAAAGTACTAATATAATTTATCTAATTTTTTCATAATTTATATCATAATTTATATCATATAATACATTTACGTAATTATTCTCATAACTTACTACATTAGAAAACTGAGGGAATTTACATCACCTTCATTTCTACAATAAAAAAAAGTCAAGCGATCAGTGCAGCAACTTGGTAAACCTCACCCGAATATGTACCAGTTTATCAATAGAAGAAGAAAACATCAGTCACCTGACCAGAAAAAGGCGTGTCTTCACGAAATGTCAATCTCCAAAGCACTTCAAAGCACACTCGCTGAAAACATCAAAATGACAGAGTTATTGATGCCACGTTCGTTTCGCTGTTTTCATTATTCTCCGTAACTTTATTTTCCCCCACCTCTTTGTGGGGGGAGGAGAGCATATTTGACAGTCGTAACGAAATAAATATTCAGTAAGACTTTTGGGCGGGATTGTTTTTCAATAATTTTCTTCTGACGCACGCTTTAATATTTCTGAGATGTTTTCATGTTACAAAGAAACACATAGGCGTCCCAAGAACAACATTTGAAACTTAACCTTAAAGTGAATCGTGTTTTGAATGCCAAGGTGAGGCAGATAAATCTTTGGCAATAATGTTACATTTTTTTCTTTCATTTATTGTGTCAGCTTTAATTTCCATCCCTTGCCCTTCAGAAGGTTAATGCCCAGTATGTTGCATATTATGTTTTATTGTTTTATTCATTTGAATGAGAAGAAACTATAAAAGGATAGCAAAATGTGAAAAGAGAGGCTTCAAGCAGTGGTTGCAATCTTTTCAATTATTTAAGCGTATAGCACAAAATGTCCTTAAAACTATTATAAAACATATTAAAATAATACCGTTTCAAGCGTATTTAGCAACCTGAAAAAAAAAAAAAAAACTTGAGAGATTCTTCAGCTTGTAATCAAATACTGTAAACCAAAATTTATGATTAAAAAATTCATACAAACTTATGTGGAAAAAAAAGAGATTTTTAAATGTAAATGGCGCGAACACAGAAATATCAATATAATGTATATTCCGGCAACAACGCGCACTCTTCCCCCCCCAAAAAAAAATCTGAAATGTTACAGACTTCAAATTACGTCCAAAGGGGCGTTTTTTTTAACATTTTGTGTGTTACCTTTATTTATTAAATATCATGTTCTTCGCACTTAAACCATAAAATTAAGTTAAAGAACACTATCACAAAATAATTTTAAACTGAGCACGTCTTTAGAATTTCCGTTACACAGTCTCACGCGCTGGATATAAAAATGTTTTTTTCCTGTACAACGTTGCCATTGCTCGCTTCGAAATTCTTGAATTTGTTAATCAAAAATTCGTTAAAGTTTTACAAAATATGAAATCAATAATAAAACAAATTTGAAATTTGGTCTTCCAGATGCTCACATTCGCGGCAGGTTTACGTCATAAGTTCGATGGCTCTAGGTACCGTTGTTTTATCACAATGCGAGAAACATACATACATTTATGCACATTCTTCATTATTTCATTTCTTTAAATATAATACAGGGTTGCAATATTTAGTGGCAACAGTTTGAAAAGTGAACCAGCATTTAATGTTTCCGACGCAAAACGAAAACAATAGTCCTTCAGGGACAAAGCCCCTTTGAACTAAAAAATCTGAAATCTTCTATATAACAACTGTTTTAGTATCAGAATCATTGAAATGTAGTATAGTACCGTGGTTGGTAGATATTCTGAAATTCCCTAATAAAATTTTTTATGGAGGCTGACAGAGCTCTGTTAAAATTCCTTTAGAACTTTATAGGTAACCTGTATAGAAATACCTCTGTTTAAAATTCTATAGAAATTTTACAGAGCTTTCACGGGACAAGTTTTTATAGAAATGCAGGTTTTCAAAATTTCATAGAAAGTAGTAAAGCCTTCATAGAATGACATTTTGCAGATATCTGCAGGTTTCGAACTTGCAAAACAATAAAATCAAATTTTCAGTTTATTACTTATTATTGTACTGCATAGGATACAGAAGAGCAAAAATAAATGCTTGAATGAAGTTTTCAATCATTTTTTAAACGGGAATTTTAGCTTTTTTTCTCCAGCTTAATATTTTTAGTTTCTTAATTTATGTAATATTTTGTGAAATTTTTTGTTTTGCTTATATAATACAAAAATAAAATCTTATGAAATCATAAAATCAATTTAAATTATAAAATTCATTTAAAAATTAAATTTATTGATGTTAATTATGAAACTTTAGTTCCTGAAATTAATACTTTTGATTACAGTGCATTTAACTTTGACAACAGAAATGGTTCCATAATTTTTATTGAAATTTACAATTATTTAGAATGCTTTATTTTCATTTAATTTTTTTAATGAAAATGAAATTGAATTTTTTTTTTAGGAAAAAAGTCAATTATATTCTGAAAGCTTTTATCCCCTCCGCCGTGTCATAACACATTTCAATGTTTAAACTAAAATATTCTATTCGGCAAGGAGAATTTATTTCGTTCTTTTTAATCCCAAAAGAAAAGTTTGTCAATTTTATAATGCTTTTAAATACTCAAAGGTTTTTATAGGATCTTTTATAGAAAATTAAAGGAAACTTGTTATGAAGTCTTTAGAATTATGGTGCAATTTTCCATAAACTGTATCTGCTATTTTCAATAGAATGCTAATAGTTGATTCAATGCACTTTGCTGCAATAGCTGATTCAAAGAAACTACAAATTTTTATAGAATCCTTGCATAAATCTTTATATAATATCTACACATATTTTTACAGAATAGCTACATATAACTGTAAAAAGCTGCGTCTAATTATATAGAAGATCTCTGACATAGCTTATAGAAAATTGCTCTATAATTCTATAGATTTCTACAGAAGTTTAACATTGGATTTTTATATCGAATTCTATGAGATATTTTCGTGAGAGAAAATGGGGGAAATAATTACAAGCAGAGACATTAGAAACAATAACTTCCACAGACAATAACTACAAACTATTGTATGATTAAAATGCATTATAATATTAAAACTAAGCTTGTTTTTTAGGTGAAAGGTTAGACAAGCATATGCTGCCCAACGGTTACGGTCATCCAGGCACGACAAGTCATCTCTCGCCTCTCCCATTCATGACCCTCAACTCCTCCCACCACAACAGCGTCATCACCGGTGGCGTTTCCATGACGACTACCGCCACCCACTCGTCCCACGCCACCTCCAGAGGTGAAATCACCAGAGAACGGCAGATGGGCACTGACGTCATAGCCTCCACAAGGTAAGGAATTCCCGTATAACCGTACGGACTCTCATATCCGAAGCATCTCCGGAAAGAATAGGAATACCTGTAGCAATAAGGCATATTATTTATTTAGTTTAATTTAAAAATTGTCTACGGTAATTAAAATTTGTTTTTAAAATATGATAATTCAATCATGTGAACCATCGCAGAAGTTTTAATGCTTCGGAAACGCATACATTTGGGAAAATTTTTGTGAAATTCTTAAATGTAGTTGTTGAAGAATCATCGCAGAAGTTTTAATGCTTTAGAGACTCGCATGTTTTAAAAACAAAGCATGAAAATTCCTAGATGTATTTGTTGATTTTTTTTGAATAAATGCTAATATACAAATTTGCGGTCGGCATTTCGTGCTCACCACTCTTTAGCATCATCTGTCCTATCCTCCTGCGCCCTCACGTGGCACGTTTCTTGGCCTAGGGAATACAAGGCTTTAGGTCAACGGAGTTGGAAGTCCGATATGATCAAGTTGGAGCAAGCTCCTTCGTAACTTGGAAAGAAAAGTGTAACACGGCAGGTTACAATGAATAACCATTTAGCCTTATCTGTAGCGCCCCGTTTATGTGCGGCTCTGCTCTTCATAAAATGAACAGGCAAACATTATTGTTACGTTATTCATTTTTGTTGTACCGCTGGCTATTTAAAATGACGAAACGTATTCGGGAAGTCTGGAATTCGAATCCCGGTGAGGGCACTGTAGATTTCTCTAGTTTCGTGACATCAAAAAATCCTAATGAATCTACACTTTTTTTTACTGGATTACTGTGATGAACGATTTATATCATGTTCCAATATTTACCATTCACACTAAAGAAGAAGTCAAATTTGGAGAATGCGATTTTTCAAGAATCCATATGCAATTTTATGTGAATAAAATTAGCATCTTCTAAAGCAGTAATCTAAATGATTTATAGGTTTCATGCAGGTTTATATTGTAAATATATACACTCAAACTTTTCTGCAGGAAGGAACGGATAAAGTTAGGCAAAGGGGAAAAAATGTGCGAACTTTAAATAATTTTAAAATATTTAAAAAAATGGTGCTAATGATGTCAACCTATTCAAAATTTTGTGAATAATAAAATGGGACAGTAAAAAGAAAGAATTTCATGGAATTAGGCGTCGGTTTAGGTATTTAAAGAAATAATTAAGTAAATAAATAATCAGTTAAGTACTTAACAAGTAATAAGAAAAATGTACCTGCCAGTATTTGCAATTGGGAATATTTTCCAGAAATACTTTTACTAATTGTTTTTAGATTAGTTAAATGTTGCGATTATTTCTTGAGCTAACAGATTATTTATTATACTTTAACGAAAATATGAAATATTATTGTTAATTGTCCATTGTAAGAAAATGTTTTCATTTTTCATTTCTTTTATTTCTATTGAATTTCTAGGCTTAAAAAATGCAAAATAATTATGAAATACAACATCGAAAATAATTACCCGGCAATTACTCAATAACACTGAAGAGACCAAAGATAACAAACTGAATGCAAACACAAATACATTTAGTACTGAAAAAGTATGCGTGTGCTAAATATCGATATTTCCGAATAGGAACATGCTCCAAAAACAACGTAAGAAATTTTCCTGTTGCAACAGTCATATTTTACCTGCATTTAGAGGGTAGTTAAAAAATAATAACAATGATAATAATAATAATAACACAACTAAATTAAAAATAATCTGAAAGCTTTCAGATTTTATATTACGCCCTAAAGGGCCTTTTTTTCACTTTTTTGTGTGCCACCTTCATTTATTAAATATCATGTTCTTTGCACTTAAACCACACAATTCACTTCAACAGAAATATCACAAAATATTTAAAAAGAGCATATCTTTAGAATTTCCGATACACAGTCTCGCTCACTAGAAATAATTTTCCCCCCCGTACAGTGTAGCCATTACTCATTTTTGAAATCGTTGAGTTTGTTAATCAAAAATTCGTTAAAGTTTTACAAAACATAAAATAGATAATAAAACGAATTCAAATTCCAGATGCCCATATTCGAGTGGAGAATTACTCTATTCAAAACTTGATGTCTCTAGGTACCGTTGTTTTTTCGCAATGCGAGAAACATACATGTATTCATGCAGATTCTTTATTATTAAATTTCTTTAAATATAATGCAGGTCTCTAACATTTGGTGACAACAATTTGAAAAGTGAAACTTTGTTTTATAATGGACGAAGCAAAATGCCAAACCGAAATAAATAGATCTTCTAGAAAAGTTGCTCCTTTGGGCTAATAATAATGCGAAATTCAGATTTGTACTTAATTCTGCGGGTAAACGGTTAATGCATTGCAGTCTTGGTAAATTTGTAATCTGGTCTTTCGTAACATGAATAATTTGCATTTTATGAATTGTTAATGCTGCTAATATAGAACGTAGCCATAAAAATTTGCTAGTAAACAGAAAATAAACAGATGAATGCTCTCTTATATAGACAAAGAAGAATGTGTTAAGAGTACTATAAAGTTTAATAAAGCTACCAAGAATAATTTCACATTTCTAATTAATATGCTACCAATAATTTTCTCTAATTGTAATTTTGCTTCGAAAAGTTTCCATGCTGGTATTTGATCCCAGTTTTGCATTTAAGTAGTGCTAAAAACTTAAAGATTTAGTGATTTAAGCAGTGTTAAGAACTTAAAGATTTAGAAATCAAATTTAGTCATTTAAACGTATCTAAAAAAGGAATGGTCAAACTTAATGATTCAGGAAAATATTATTTATGCAAAAATAGTTTTTCGAATTGCTGCGTTTAGAACCATATTATTTCAAAATTCTGTGATGCATTACTTTCATGACAAATTATGAATTTACTTCTAAACAATGTAAAAGAAGTTGACATAAAAAAAGGAAATGACTAACTTTTTGAGTTGTACCTCTTGATAATTTCGGTTACGCCGTAATCTAGTCAAGCGAATTTCGGTTCGTATCTGTCTCTTTTAAAGTCAACTACATATGCTTTTGACTACTGACTGCTACAACGATTTCCTCGGGTGTGAATCTCGAAGAAAGTATGGGTGTTTGTAAGCGTACAGCGTCTGTGAAAGGCACTCAAAATACACGACGAGTCGAAAGTCTTCTCGAGAGATTGGTAGTAAGGAAAGATGGGGTAGGAGACCCCCGGACCGCCGCTGGGAATGTTCAGCAATACTTACATCACCTGTGGTACCACAGAAGTGTTTCCTAGCTTCTACATTGCTTCTGCAAAGTGGACTGATTTTTAGAAATTAAGGTGTATCCACTCTTATTTATATGCTGATCCACTAGTATACATCTTAGACATGCAGTTAAAATGTAAAGAGAATGAACTCAGAATGTTTACCAATATGTTTCAACTGCAAGCTTTTTCCTGTAGTTATATCATCAGTGGATTTGTATCAGTCTAACGAGCTTAATAATTTTCGGAACTTATCTTTAGCCAAGTTTCCACTCTTCGGTCAAAAGCCCTGCCTCATATTTGTCTAAATGCATTTGGCTTTTGTATTACATAAAACATAGGCCTCTTTCTTGATTTTACGTATTTCTACAATATTGTTGTTAGAAAGATCGTTTAGCGTTCAGTACAGGCTTGACATATTTAGACAGTTCTTTAGGCCTTCGCAGAATTCCTCTTTTAGAATAATGTTTAAGTTTGTGGTTACGGTTTTCTGAATCCCTCAGTGCTATTAAAATAATGACCTTTGAAGTGAGACTTCTGCTCAAGCTGAAAAAAGTAGTCTACAGGTCCAAATTTAGGAAATAAGGAGGGGTTTGGTAATTATGGTACTTTTCATTGCCAGAAATTATTTAATGAGACTGAAATTATATGATAGCTCATAACCATGCAGCAGAAATCAGTTATTCAATTGAGAGTTTTAAAATTTTGCACTGAATTCATTTAACACATGTTTGCACTGAATTCATTTAACAGAATTGAAAAGTCTATCTGTTACGTCTTTCTAAAATAGGAAATTTACCGTCTATCTCCGTGGGAAATATTTCTTGCTGGAGATTTCTGATACTTAGAAGATTCTGTGGCTATTGAACCTACTCCAACCCAAGCATATAGTTACCATATTACCTCAGAATTATAAGCAAAACACAAAGATTCTTCTTTAGGCACAACTTTTTGAAAAAACTTGGATTTCAATAGAACTTTATTGCATTCTTTGCATCAGCTTTTGAATACATAACTGCAGATTCTCACTGGATCAAATACGGAGTTAGCTGCATAGATAATACAATTTACGAAAAGCATGCTGAGATGTCATAGTAATGAGCATTATCAATTATGGTCAGGAAGAGTTTTCTCAAAAATATTTATTTTAAAGAATCTCATGTTAGACATCATATATATATATATGGTGCTTTCCATTGCAACGGAAAAGGGAGGTGCAAAACTACATGTTACAATGTAGAGACATTAGGTTCTTGTGAAGCAGAAATCATGAAAAATGAGAAATGCCCTCCCCTGAACTCAAACCTCGGACCTCTCGAATACGCACCGAGTGTGCTGACCATTACACCAAGAAGCCATGCTAAGAAGGCGGGAGAATTGCTGGGGAATATCATCATCCACCAGCATTAAGTTCGGGCGCCACTGTAGAGCCATTAGGTTATTTTGAAGCAGAAATCATGAAAAATAAGCAATGCTCTCGCTGAGACTCGAACCTCGGACCTCTCGAATACACACCGAGTGTGCTACCATTACACCACGAAGGCATGCTAAGAATGCGGGATAAATACCTTATAACAGCAGTCCTATATGCAAAATCTCAACGTTCTACCGTTACCGGTTTTTGAGCTATACGAGATAGATGCATTCGTACGTACAGACGTCACGAAAAAATCTCTTCTGAATCCATTTAACAATTCGTTTTGAAAAAAGAGCCTTTTTTTCTGTCCGTAAGTGCAGGTGTTACGCAAGAAAAAATCATTCAGATGGGTTGGAGAGCTGTCAAAATTGATATTTTCTTTGAAATATGATGATCGAAATTTTTCTTCAGATTTTCGTGGAAATATGATACGCGAAATATTTTGCGCTTTCAATATTTCCTTTATTTCTTACAAGAATGTAAAAAAAAATAAGTCTACAACGTTGTATACGTATTATGTTTGTACACTTCGAGCACTGTAAACGTAGCGATGTAAGTCAAAAAAAGAGAAGTATAAGTAGAAAGAATTGAATTGCCATTTTTTGAAAAAAAAATGGTAGGACAGGGCTATTTCTACTTTCGGTGATAAGATTAAAAATATTCGGCCAAACTACCAGGCACGACACACAACTGTTGACTCAATATGATATTTTTGATACGTATGGTGCTATTTACAATTTTTATCTCAGCGCATGGTCTTTCTATGAATAATATTTCTCCAGTAATTTATTGCTAAAAGCTAAATGAATACTTTGTCAGCTAGTTTTATAATAGAATCACGCATTACGTACAGATAACCGGGCAATTAATACGTACTTAGATACATTAATTTTTTTAGAGTAATAATTCACAAAAGTTATGAACTGGATATATTATAAATTATATTAATTAAATATTTTAATCTGCATTATGAATTACTTAAAGTAAATGTATTAATATTTTCAATTGTACATATTATAAATCATATTATCTAAACGGATTACAAATTACTTCAGTTGAATATATTATAAATTACACCAACTAAATTCGTTATAAGTTACATCAAACGCATGTATTATAAAAATATAAAATATAGATAAGTTTAAATTATTAAAAAGTGTATTTAATATTTTTGAATCTTCTAGTTTTTTAGGCAGTTATAGGTTTAAGTTAGGAGGTTAATTAAAGAACATAATCAGTTCGAGGTAAAGAATTCGATTCATTATAAGAATCCAACCATATAAAGCAAATTAAAGGACTTAATTAATTAGAATAAAATCAAAAAGAATCAAATTAAAGAGCTTATCGAATGTGAACTTTTTGACAGTTAACTGTTTGTTAAGTAGCGTGGAAGTGAAATTAAAGGTCTTGTCTTTTGGAATGGCAAAATGTGTTCGGCCGCATGAATAATGAATGCATAAGCGTTAACAAAATGGCCACAAAGAAATTAGAACTACAGCACACTATAAACTTTTCTAAATTCAACTTGCTAAACGATTAAAACGTATGCATTAGAACAGAGTTATTTATTTCTGATTATGGATGACAACGTTCGGCTTTCAAATGCAACTCACCCGCCTCAACATTTACTGTTCACTTCTCTTCGAATACGTCGACAAATACTTCCAACACTAAATACAGCAGTACTTTGCTTAACCGCAAAATAGCTCTTTCTTAACACGCCGCGATGTGACTGCAAAATAACTATGTTCACATTATGAATGTAGCAACTTTGCCGCACTTCAGTAAGATGCGCCAACAGAATTTGAAAAGCGCCGCATCGAAGTTAACGTTAAAAGAATAAAGCCTCAGTTACTCTTTCTTATAACCAAACAGCGATTAAATCTGCAACCCACACAAATCTATACTTTGTTCGCCATCACAAGATAAGTATCAACAATAACGTAACGATTAAATCGCAGTTTTGGCTAATCACCCAAGTTTAGAAGAGACGGTGAAGGGTGGTGCAGAATTAAAAGGGGTCGATTTATCGGAGTTCCATTAATCTTGCCCGAAACATGTGCTATCGATTCTTTTGTGTCATTCGTGGCGGATAAATGGATATTTCAATAACTTTAGGTACGATGAGTTGTTCATTCTTTGCAAAGAACACGTGTTCACAACGTGCTGCTTATTTCGAGGGAAGTTTAGGACCAAAACTATTTAAACTGACGTATTTCAACTTTCTTAAACAACAATGAAGGCATGAAAGTTAACACGTAAAGCTAATTACTGGGACTGAAGTATTTTAAGAACTGAAAGGAAGTGAGTTTTATGTTTATATATATAAATATGTATATATGTAATTCCGAATGTGTAGATGACAACATTGGAACTTTTCACAGCTTGCGATATTGCGTAAATGAAGAAGATGATTCTTTAACCTTTTGGTTATAGGCATGGCTGGGTGGATAAGGCAGGAATAAGAAGTTAACGAAACTAATTTCGGCGAATCACCATCTTTATTTGTAGGCATATCAAAAATAATTTCTTTGGCAGACAAATTACTTTTCGATCATAGTTGAATACAAATCATTTTTATATACAGAGATAAAAAGCCACGACTTCATTTCAGGCAGGGAAGCATAAGCGGCGCGGAGTTCTTTGTGTGGCAGAAGTCAGGAAAAAAAAAGCGTAGTGCTCGTAGCTCAGTATTTATACTTCGTAGGTGCAGAAAGTATTCTAAACTATGATGGGTCAATAATAGTTTTAGTTGCCTTTTTCAAGCAGTGTCATGTAATTTGGAAGGATCTCGAATTTGGGAGAATAGATGAATTTAGGGGAACAGCACCAGATTTAGAATGTTAATTTTGAGGTCGCCAATTATTATTTAAAGCAGCCATCGTATTTTGTTACATCACACACACACACACACACACACATATATATATGTGTGTGTGTGTGTAATGAAATTAAGAATCTTGTAATAAGCTGGTGTGGTAAATGGATGCATAAAACAGAAACCTGGAGACAAACCTGCCTCGAGTTAACACATCATTTATTTTTGAACATTCTTGAAAGATATTTTTTCCACATCACTACATTACGGCGGCGAATGAGCACCTCAGGATTTATCTATGCCATATTACCTTTCAAAAACAATAGAGGAAACCAAGCCGCGACCACACGATGTAAGTTTGCAAGCGAGAAGAAAGGAAGGAGCGACCAAAGAGAGGTGACCAAAAAGGGCGAGAGCAAAGACTAAGGATCATGTATTACGAAGCACCTACAGCTCAAATCCATTCGCGCAGCAAAAACATTTTATACCAAAGCATGATTACATGACACATTACACTTCTGATCATATTACAGGAATGTTTAAATTAAGCGAATTGAATTTCAGGTACATAACAGATTTATATTCGGATGCTGGATTAAGATTTCATCGCATACCAGGAGTATTTGCGACATGCAGATCAGATGGCGAATCACTTTTTAGAATTACAAGAAGGAAAGATTATATTAGAAGAGTTATTGCTATGTTATCTTTAGAATGAAGAGAGGAACATGCTCAGATTTAGAAGAAAAGTTAAAGGGCTATTGTTAATGTATTATTAGAAGGGTAGAAAAATAGATATTTTGTATCTTACACACACACATACACATAGACACATGTGTAATGTATATATGTATATATTGATGTACGTATATTTATGCTTATACATATTTTAAAGGAGATTTGTTTGTGTGTGTGTAACATAACAATATGTAATACAAACTTCTAATTTTAATTGACAATAGCTTTTCTTTTATCCTCCATTTTAATATGGATATTTCCCTTTTCTGTTTTTAAAAATAGTAACTAATTATAATATATGAATCAAAATTGCTTATTCAAAATTAATCTGGTTCATATGATCTTATATAACGCTGCAATGTAGATAGGTTTTAACCAATCACTTAATAAGCTATTACATTCGAAACCCAAACCATTTTGATCCTTTCCCACGCTTCTTCTAAATGCGTGATTCTCCTCCCCTCTTGCTTCTTTACAACTAACAAGCACGGTTCGCTTCTATCTGTCATCCACTGTGTGTGTTACTGCTAAGCTTAAAACAATGTAGGGTGCATATTTCATACATAATGATTGTATGAATAATATACATAATGATGCATGAATCAGAAGATGCATCTCAGGAATTTTTTTATCCAGTAATAAAATACGTTGCATCAATGGCTACATTTGTCTACAAACAATTACGTCTTCCATATTCCAGCACCATCTAAGACTTTCGACCTCGATTAGAAAGCATTTTTGCCTTCTCTCTCTCTCTCCGTATCCTAAATTATTACATATAGGTATATAGATACAAAGATATATATATATTATTACATTAATATTTTTGCGTGCGTCCAGAACCGACGATACCTTGACAAAATTTATATTACCGAAAGAAACACTTCCACATAAACACTCGCATAGTATCACAGTGTACAATCAGTAGTTGCACTTCAAAGTACTAAGAACGTTACACAGCGCAATGCAGAGCTCATCTAAAGAGCAAGCTGACACGGATAACTCAATACTCGGAACTCAGCTCTGAACCAAGAACTGAGAGCAGATGCTCTCTACGGTCTTATACAGTTTTCACCCGGCTGCTGAGAAATCTCTAGTAAATTCTACTTCACGAAATTACTGGAATGCATATACAGTTAAAGTTACATCTAAGGGCCAGATACGGTTAGAGTTGGATGCAAAGTGAATAATTACATTTATTCAATTACAGTACTTATTAGAGGGACCGGACATTTATAGAGGGACCAAGTTTGGCGACTTTTGGCGATTTCTAGCCAAATTTGGAGACAAAAATTAGTGGCCCGAACCATCGCCAGCTTGGTGATATCTCGCCAATTTAGCATTAATGTTAAATAGACTTGCCCCTCTATTCTTACTTTTCCGACAAAGTTCCGCTTCTTTAGGTTTTCATGTTAAATTTTACAAAAAATAGTGCAGTTCAATTTCACTAAAATTATTTGTATATGTATAAAATTCGTAACAATGTAAAAGTTTATTAAACGTTTAATTTGTATTACTAGAAGTCGCAATATTATAAATCAACATCTTATTGTCAGCATTATTTAGTATTAACGTGTGATTATTTTAAAATTCATAAAAATTTTCTAAAATTCAAATAATAATTCCGGGAGAGATTACTCTGGAGAACAGAATCTTCCCTAGGAATAAATAAATGAAATTTTAAAAGTTCCCCCTTTCTAGAAATGTAATTTATCATTTGAAGACAATAAAATAAAATCAAATAAATTCCTTCTATCGGCAATTACTTTGCTTGAGTTTAGAAGGTCCGGGAATAAATCTTTCCTTTAATCTTTTTATATATTTTTTTCCTCCCCAAAAGCAAATAATATGGCACGAGTGTGAATGGCCTGAGAAAAAAAAATCTCTTTTTATATTTTATCATTTAAAAAAAGAGAAACAAAATAATACCCTTTCCCCTCCTACGCTATGAATAATTTCGAATACTTTAAATTATGCAATTTAAACAATAACCTCCCTTTTCGTGCCCAAATCATCCGTAAATAGTCGTTAAAAAGTAACAAACAATAAAAAAATTCTTCGCACTAACTTAAGCGCACACAATGAAGGAAAAAAAAACTTTTGTTTGAATAAAATATCTTAAGAGTACTTTGTTTATCATTATAGAAAGGTATGGGATAAAAAGAAAACAATTCTGGAGACATAAGTATTGTGCGAAATAATAAAAAAAACTGGTGGATAAAAACGAAATGGAACGAATAGCAATTGTCGCTCATGTGAAGAAATCTCACTGTAATTGAAGAGCAGTTTCATTCAAATTAATTTTTCCCTGAGGTGTAACTTATGTTGCAATATGCTTTTCCCCCTTACTTCTGAAAGCATATTTAAGAGAAATCGATATAAAGCTAATGTTACGCCAAGATTTTTCGTTTGTGTGAGAATGCATTTTTTTAATGTTAAATAACAGGTTTTGCATGCAAAACAGGAATGTTAAGTATTCTTCATCTGAGGTGTCTCGTTATTTCGATATTCTTTAAAAAAACTTGTAAAATTAAATGCTTCGCAATTCATTGATGCTCACTGAAAAAGCAATCGTAAAAGTAATTTATTACACAGGCGAGAAGGGAGGAAAATGTGTAGTTACCAATAAGAATGGAATGTGTTTGAGATTTAATGTAGAAAAAGCATTTTAACTTCTAAACAGCATTGCTGAAGGAATATAAAAAATTAAAATATCCGCTAATTTTAATTAATTAAAGGATAAATCTGTTAGCTAGAAAGTTTGATAACTTTATTTTCAATAAAACCTAGTTCTAAACTAAGTATTTTTACGATTTTTGTACATACGTAAATAACTTTAGTGAAATTATATGCTAAACTGTAATATCATTTGTGTAGTGTAACATAAAAATTTAAAGAAGCGAAGCTTTGTCGGGAAAATAAGAATACAGGCCAAGTCTATTTGCCAGCGAGTAAAGGGCTATCTATCTATACTAGCGAAATATCGCCAAGCTGGCAATGGTTTCAGTGACTAATTTTTGTCGCTAGAATGGGTAGAATCACAAAGAGTCGCCAAATTTGGCGACATTTTGGTCTGGTTCCGGTATAACTATAATGGGTATTGCAACTGAATAACTGTAATCGATCTTATATGTAGCTGTAACCGTATCCGGCCCTCATATGAGTTCCAATAATTTTGAGAAGTGGAAGGTATTAGCGATTGCTTAGTGGCCGGGTATTGTGTTTAATATTTTTAGTAGAAGTGTAACTACATATTGTACTCTGTGATACTGTGAAGAGATGTTCAAGTACTTGTGGAAAGTTCCAGAACTGTGAAGTCTTCCTTTTGGTAAAATAAATTTTATCAAATTATCAGAGGTACTAAGTGCATTCAATCTATTACATACCTGTCCGCATGCAACAGTATTTTGGATCTAAAAGTATAATGCTGAAATAGCTGATTTTATAATGCTTATATTAATAAATGCAGATATGACTCATGGTATATTAATATGGAAAAAAAAGCATGAAAAGTTAACTGCAATTATGCACTAATATTGTAGAATATCCAGTAAATTTACATAATGAAATATAAATCTCTTTAAAGAAGTGAGTCGATTGGTGGAAGACTTTTTAATGTACAAACTGTATAAATGAACCTCATGATTGTGGGATTATAATAAATAAATATTTCCTAAAACTGAAACAAACTGCGTAAATTTGAAGTTTCGTTATTGAAGATATTAAGGAGAAATATTTTATAATGGTTGCGGAGAATATTAGAAAAATAAAGTAAAAATTTTTAAATGAAAACTTGTTTCGTAACTGAAAGTTATCTAGATATCAAAGACTCATATTTCTGCAAATGCAATGAAGTAGTGTGGGGAAAAAAAACGAAAATATGTCTTTCATTAAATAATTGCTGTATTCATACAAGATGCATAATAAGTACAATTAAATCTAGACATTGGTAAATCGCAAAATGTAGCTTCATTTTATCTTTAATAACCATAAAAAAGAAAACTCATTCATTTTGAGAGACAGCAAGAATGTCAAGTAATGCTTAATTAAATTTCTTTGAAGTTGTTCATAGTCATCGAATTTATTAGATTTTTGCCAAGCATCCTTATTTGATTGTTGTTACACACTGTATTCCTAACAGTATTTTTTCTGTATCAATAGATCATACTGTGTGTCCATTATAAATAAATGATGGTACATTGTTATGTATCATCATTTTATTTCGCTGGAATCAATTCAGGTTGTTGCACATAGAATATTGCATTGTTATACTCAATTTATGAATAATAAAATGAAGAGACGCTCTACGACTCATCATTTTATTGGGCTGGAATCAATTCATGATGTTACACTTAGAGTATTGCATTGGTACACGAAATTTATGAATACGAAAATTAAGAGAGGCTACGTCCCTCATCATTTTATTGGACTAGAATCAATTTATTGTGTTACATATAGTATACTACATTAGTAAACTCAGTTTATAAAGAATAAAATAAAGAAACGCTATGTGACTTATCATTTTTATTGGGTTGGAATGCAGGAAAATAAGCAGAATAGTCTCGCTTTTGACTTATAAGATTTGCCCTGTTGTTGATGCAAGAAGTTCCCGCTGATACGTTGCCAATTTTTAAATTAAAATGTCTGAGAAATAACTGAATTTTGCCGTTCACTGTAGTAGCATGCATCTCTTTAATTTATTGCTTATTAAGATAGGTATAATATAAAACCTTTGCGAGAAGTACAAATAGTATAAATCTACCAAGTAATACATTCCATACAGATGTTTTAATCGCAAAGTTTCAGTTACCTTTACAAAAAATATTACGAGCCCAAAATAATAAAGTAGGAAAAATATCACTTAATTTCATATTTTTTAATTTTAAGAAACTTTCTTATGAACTTGTATTTTGACGCTAGAAGAGGGTTCACCAATAAACTTGTTTTACCTCAATTGGCACATTTGACGATTATTCATTTTGTCAATAGTACACAAAAAATTATTTTACTCTTTCAGAACGAATTCCATCTCTAATCCTTCAAATTATTTACTGAGAAATTTACTTCTAAAATTTGTTTAATTTTATTTCATAATCGTTTACAAACTAAAGCAAATGCTAAAAAGTACAGCTGGTGCAGTGTTTGGATTGCATACATTTGCTTTTGAATTTTCTGCACCTAGAAAAAGATAGAGTTGAGCTATTCAGAACTTTTATTTTAAAGTACGTAAAGCTACAATAAATATATGCATCGGTTTCGAAAACAACATTCAGAGTAATGAAAAACATTGAAACAGTTAATTCTGTCGCTCAAGCTTTTTCAAAGTTCTTTACTGTGTTTACTTTTGAGAAGTCCAAATTTAACTAAAATTGTTTTCGAGACGCTATAGGAAATATATATTATTCGTTAAAAGTTTAAAATAAAAGTTTGTAAACGATATTATTAAAAACTATTAATATTCAAATGGCTTAGGATGGCTTCTGTCTTTGTGCAGCATTTTGAAATCAATCGTGATTTTATAGACGGTTAGAATTCATCGCTATCATACTGAATTAGATTCCTTTCTTTATCAAATTGATATTTCTTGAATACATAAAAATACCCCATTAATCTCACAAAATAAATGAGGGAAAATGTGCTGAGGTATCCTGGTATTCTTTTTATAAAGCGCCATATTAAGCGTCATTGTCTATAATCCATGAACCACAAAACACGAAACTTTATACTGACAAATATTTGTTATGCCTAAAAAGCATCCACAGTTTATAACTTCTAAACTGGCTAAAAAATAGCTAATTTTGCCCTCAGTGCTTAATAATGCAGCTAAAGAAGAAAGTAAATCAAAACCAAGACAAAAATCTTTGCGCTAAAAAGAGCAAGACGCAAAACTTATAACTATCCAAAACAAACACATAGAGAGCAAGCAAATAAAATTATGACTGCCACCTGGGGAGAACTATAAATTCCCAATTGCAATCTCAGATCTCCCAACCAATTACTCTGCAGGAGGAAAAAATAAACGCATTCCATAATTCCATAAGCCACATGATTGGTTTGCTTAGTGGCTCCAACAAACTTCTCCATCCTTCACTTTTTCAAAGCTGAAAGAGGCCATGAATTATTTCATCTAAAGTCAAATATCCGAGGGCAAGATTAAAACCCTCTTCTTAAGCGCTGAAGAACTTCATATCTGCTCGACGAGCTTTTTGTCTCCAAAGTGCGTTAAAATTAAACCGATCGAGTGTCTAAGTTTGACTCTTTTTGCCTCTGACGAAGAGGGTAAATGCTGCATGGAAATTGAATCAAGTAATGGTAACTTCTTTAGTAATTGGCAAGGTAAATATCTGGAGAATATGAAGAGTTTGACGATAAAAAATGTTTAGTGGCACGGCGTGAAAAATATTCGATGTTCAGCTTTGTGCTCTGAAGCTGTGACATCTCTTTTGATCTCTTTGTATTATGTTTGGTATTATTACGTTCAGAATGTACATCAATAATCGACGAATTAAAAATAATTTTTATTACATCTTATTTTCTGCACAATTTAAAAGTTAGTCTGCATTCTTCAAATGGCTGTGGTTTTAATGAACACGCATTTTCAAGTTATCCTGCTGTGGGTTAACATTCAGCGTATTAATTCCGATATTCGAAAGTCCAGATTTAAGCTGTGGATGAGGACATGGTAAGGTTTCAAAGCTTGCTTTTCCCAAAAGGCTGTATTTCTACCGATGACTCTCAAAACTGTGGAGCGATAATGCAGCATTAAACTTTGATTGGTCGACTTAGGCATGACACATTTTTCCTTCAGTCAGATTCAGATGGAAGATGTGAGGAGAAGGCGCTTCTTCAATATGAAATTATTCTGTAACGATCATGACCTCGATCCGGTAATTCAAAGATCTTTAGCTCGATTCCAGTTAATACAGCTCCAGAATTATTCAGAGACTACTTTCTTCAAAACTCTTATGGCCATAAAATTGTTTATTCATTTCTTTTTAACCCCTCATTGTTGTTCTTAAAAAAACTAATATTTCGTATGACTGTTTTGATTCTTTTTTTCTCCAAAATTCAGTTTTCACCAGAATGAACTTCTGCGAGTATATGTTCGGCATGTTAATGCAGGAGTAATTTTCCTTCACAGAAGTTCTTCAGGATTTTAAAATCATTAAAAGCTGAAAAGGAATTTTAACGAGCTGCTGTCATTCTCTTTGAAATATACACTTTCAGTAAAATGTTTTAGATAAAACATTTTTGAACTTTTCCTTTTGTGCGTGAATCAGATTATCCGGACTCACTGAAAGGCTAGAAAATTTTGAATCTAAACATTTTTACCCCTTTTTTCACATGTCATAAAAACAGTTTTCTCTGGTATACTGCATAAACTTTATCAGAAATAAATAAGACAGCCAGTATCCTTGTTTGTTAATAATACGACAGAACAGATGTTTGCTTTATATAAAACTCAGTTCTCGATACAGAATGACCTGACCTAGTGTGATTTTAGTGGCTACCCCCGCCTTATGAAACGTACATGTGATATCGTTTCTTTTGAAAATCCTGCACCGTTCTTTCAAAACTTGAAAACCCTTAAAATATTTTCTCATATTTTGAAGGCTACATTAAGGAAGTATGCCAAAGTTAGATATGTATGCAAATGTTTTTAATATATATTTAGAAAACTGCATTTGATAAAATAATCCAAAGCCAGATAGATTTATGTTCCGATTCAGTACACTTTTAAATTTGCATTAACAAAATATTCCAAAGCTACGCCGTTTTATAAGTATGATTGTGATTACATCTTGAAACTTTCATTGACAAATTATTACAAAATTAAAAAACTCTTCAGACCATTTCCTACCTTCGCATTAAAAGCTCAGGTATTTCCCCCCCCCTTTCAGTATGCTTTCGTGGTATAATTGGCAGCATACTAGACGCATATTAGAGAATGCCAGGGTTCGAGTCCCGACAAGGACATTGTACATTTTTCGCGTCTCCTGCTTCAAAAAAGAATTCACCCAAACTACGCATTTAAAAATAATTAAAAAATAACTGTTTAATTAATTTTTATAAATTTTACTATCCAAATATTTGTCTTAGCTCATCATGTCTTAGCACAACCAGTATTGCCTCCGATGTAACAAATCGTTCATTCAATTCTAGATAATGCAATATTTGACCCTGGCTTTCTTGAAATTTTTTGAAGCATAAAACGCTAGTCCTGCAGGAACCAGTGAATGATAATGATCTCTTCTTTAGTTATTTAGAACTGAAAATAACTGAATGTGTTATCTTCACTTTTTAACAGTCTGTCTAACAGATATTATATTTTCTAAAGTAAAAGGTAACTAACTGGTTTACTGATTACAGTTAATGGCAAAGTGTCATGACTTGAGGAAGCAGGAATAGGAATATATTTGCGCAATAATTTTCAAACATACAGTCAAATGATATTCAGATTGTTAGTATATCAAACAAAATAGTTACTATTATCAAAACAAAATGAACATGGTAAACATCTTTTCTAAGTTTTATATTTTCCTGGAGAAAGACTTTTGCGGATTGTATTTTGCATTGTTTCTTAATCTTCGCTTTTTTTAATTGATAAATTATTTTTGGTAAACGTTATACATAGCTTTATACAAAAATGTTATTTAAAAAATACAACGAAAATTAATTAAACCTTTTACGTACTATTCCTGTAGCAGAATTAATGGTATCTTAACACATTTGGTAGTCCCTCTATTTAGTTTATTGTAAAGATTCGAAATTAGTGTGATTTAAGCATAATCATTGAAATATAATTTTTTTAATGTTTTCGATCGAAGCGCATTTTTTAGCTTTCAATTATTTCATTATCCATGACTTATTAAAATAATTATGCTAACTGCTTTGTGAAACAGCAATTTTTATCTGTAGTTGTACATAAGAATTTTTTTTAATTTTTCGCTTATCACTAACCGTTTTAGAGGTAACTGCTAATTGTTAATTGTTTTTAGGATACATATAATAAAACTCATTTTTTCTTCCCACGTATTACCAGCACTGCAGATTGACATCTGAATTACACGATCTACATCCCACCTGCCCTGCCTGACAAGTTCAAAATCAGAAACGCCATCAATATTCATTCGCACATTGTAAAAGCAGCTGAAGTTGTTCTCATGTCTTCATTCATAATGAAATATCTTCTTCTATACCATCATAAACCCTGGCAATATTTTAAGAAGAAAAAGAAAATTTAAAAATAGATTGGAAATTCTCTAGGATCTTGAAAAATTAGATTTACCCTAGAATCAAACACCATGGAAACAGACTTCCCAAAACTGTTTCCGTGGAGCGCCATCTATATTTAGAATAAGTCAGTCGGTGATATAGCAATTTATCAAAGATATAAGTAATTTTGTAGCGCAAACAAGAAAGGCTTTTGCAGCAGTTTTTCGTAGAGAGAAAAAAACTTCTTTTATTCCTGTGATTTAACGCCGATAGACAATAGCTTCACGGCTTCGGATAATCGCCGAGAAGAATTTTTTTTCTTGCACTTCCTGATACTTCTTCTTTAACTCTCAGTCAAGGTATCTGTTGTCTGGTCCGAGAATATTAATTAGCCAACTATAACAAAGGCAGGACTGTAGGGGGGGGAACAGTAGGAGCTTATCCATTTTAATTACTAACCCTGGGCAAAAATAATCTTTGGTGTTTTGTTCGTTCGACAGTTGCTGTTGACGTGCTGCTGATGCCACTAGTGAAGTGAGCAATTTTCAACCCTTTTTTTCCCCAACGAACCCGATCTCAGTTAGAGTTGAGTTGAGTAGAGTAGAGATAGCTTTTTTTTTCTCTGCTCTGGAAACTCCATAACCTTTTGTATCGGTTTTGTTAATTTTTTCTCCTTAGAAAACGTGCGCTTTCTGTTTTAGTTGCCAGAGTAGAACAATAGAGAGTGTTTAAAGTAGCTTTTGTAAAGTATCTTTGGCAGGTGTTTATAAATAAGAGTGGCAAGATGGAGTGTTTGTAACTTTCTGCCACACTCGCCGTCTACTTTTCCGTGCACACTTTTTTTAAATTTTTTTCCCTCCTACGCAAGATTTTAAATGATGATTAAGAGAAGACTTTTGTTTCAAATAATAGAGAGCCAAAAGATACTTTTTTCTCACTTTTCTAAATCTCCTTAAGCGTGACCAGGCCGTGATATGACTTAATACAATGAGATAAATTGTTTTAAGAAAAAGTAATTTTGGAGAAAGTTACTTTTTCTCCTACATCGACTTTCTTTAATCTTTAATTTACTTAAAAATCTGTGTTCTCTTATTAATCTCGGCGAATAGTTTTAATGACTTACTTACTTGAATTTTAAGTCACGCCATTTTGAAAGAGCTGCAGTGCAGTTTTATACGTCATTATATTAATGGGAAAAAATTCAGTTGGGCAACACTCAGGATCCTAATTAACTGTTTGTAATTCGTAAACTGGCCTGAAATATATTTATTTGTTATCATTTTGTATTAAATAAACATTAAAGGTAATTATTATTCATACGAAGACTCTTTTTAGGTATGAATTAATCAAAATATATGTGTTTTTCATCCCATTATAAAATTTTTTAATATAAGAAATAAATCAGAAGAAATAAAATTTCCCTATTTTTGGGTAGTTACTTCGAAAGTGTTGTGTAAGCTAGTAAAAGAGAGATGTAAGCTAGTTCTTTATAAAGTCTTATCAAAACAAAATGGAATTTTATATAAAAGAATAAATTCATTTCTGCTAAGGTTGTAGAGCCATTAGGTTATTTTGATACTGGAAACGAACCAGATATACCAGGTTCGAATCCCTGTGAAGATATTGTTCATTTTGCCCACCTCCAGTATCAAAATAACCTAAAGACTCTACAATGTTTATTATTTATTAAAATACCGTTGAATTATATTTATGGTATAACTGTTAGGTCTTATTCGGTTATTATTTGTCGGTAATTGTTATTTTTAGTCATATTGGATTGTATTGATTTCTGATTATCATTTATAGTGGTACTATTAGATTTTATATATTTCTGACTGTCATTCATCTGAAGAATTATTTGTTTACACAATGTTTGTTATTATTTGTTATACCTTGCTGGATTACATTTACAGGCGCTATATGTTTATAACGCATTTGCAGTGATTACTTGTTCAAGTATTATTGGTTTACATTTATGAATATTTTTTTTCGAAGGTTAAGCATTAGAAATATTATTTTGAGGTGTTATAAGTTGATTAAGTTTGAGGTTGTTGAGTTTGGGTTTACTGAGATGTTTGGGGTTATACTAAAATTATTTGTAGGCATGTTGTTGGGTTATAAAATATAGTATATTAATTGCTGCGCTATACTAAATGTTTCATCTAAAGAAATTGTTGGATTATATTTGTAAATACAAAATATTTATTATTCGAAGGAGAAATAAAGTGAATATTATTAACATAGGGAAGAATAATTTCAATTACATGTGCAAGGACATTTCAGAGCTGTTGGCGCGGAAAAAAGCGAAGTTGAGAATCGAAAAGCGGATTTAATCTCGTATGAAAAGACGAGCAAAAGGATTAAAGATTTCTGCCCCCCCTCTTGCATCTGTGAGTTATTGCACTTTTGAAAAGGAACGCGCGAGAACGCGGCGATGACAGTCGGAGTTAATCAACTTTCACGAAAAGCGAAAAGCACTAACTGCATTAAACCGCCGTTGAAAGTCACCAGGAATCGGAGAACCAACCCAAAACTCGCACCTTCTCTATCTCCTTTCCCCCAACCCTTTCACCTCCACAGCCTCTGCCATCTTTCCACCAACTCATTCACGCTAATTGCAAATCCTAAACCACTCTACCAGAAGCTGGTTCTCTCTGTGTCCATATTGAAAATTTCATAACGCCATCGTTGAACCGTGCGCCATTGGAAGCAAAGATAAACCAAAACCTCCGCTTTGCTACATCCCCCCCCCCCCCCCTTACCCCCCCTCCCCCAGCCGATGATTAATACTAAACCCCTTTTGCTTCTAGCCCCTTCGCGGGTTCAAGCAAGCGAAGAAAGCAGATGACTCAAGTGGCAGACTGGTGCAGAAGAATCTTTTCTTGGTCGTCTTTATATGCATCCAGAGGAAGTTCTTGGCATAGGAGTGACAACTTCAAGTTCAAAGATCGTTAGTGGAATTAATAATGAGGGGCTGATGATGATGAAGAGAGGAATTAGAAGGGGGCAAGGCGGAGGCCCGAGAAAAGTGAAATGTTTCACACCCTTTTGAATACTGGATGGTTACCTTCTTGCCTTTTCCTGAGGTGGTTCATTTTGCTAAATTGGTTTCCACAGCCTTGGGATGGAAAGCTAGTTAGAAGAGTTGGTATCCCTTCAACGCTACGATGAGTTTTGCCACTGGAGTGAGTGAGAGAGAAAGATAGAAGGCCCAGAAAAGTTTGGGATTGGAAGATTGGAAAGTTTCTTATTTGTCCGCCCTGGTTGAGATGATGAACTTGCAGATAAAAATGTGTTACTCCATTTATAGCACCTATATACATATATACATACTCTTATTATATATACATCTATATAAAAAAGAGAGACAGAGAGAAAGAAGGATAGAATTTTTATCTTCTAGTTAGCTAACTTAAATGCAAGCTCTCAAAATTCAGGTAAACAATATTCAATCTGTATAACGCACATGTTAAAAAACCTGGATTGATTCAATTTCAGTTTCGATTTCCATTGCTGAAATAAAGAGAAATGTAGGTAGTCTCCTTTATTAGTGTTATCCCAAAAAAAGGGTGTAATGTACAAAGCACTCCAGGAAAAATAATCTTAGGTATTCCTATTATCATCCACATTTTGGGCTAAGTCGTCCATCCGGATTTATTTCATTGAATCAATTTCCTCCTTTTTTTATTCGCCATTTGCAGAAAGAAAAGATGATATTATTGCAGAATTGAATATCCACATTCTTCTTCGAAATATTATGGTCATCGCTTTTATTTCTGAGTAAATATTAAGCCAATGGTCTCAAATGGCGGCCTCCGAAACGTTTTATGCGGCATTTCAATTATAAATTTGTTGCAAATACAACGTTGCAAAGATGTCAAGATTTTAATTATTGAAAGGCCGAGTTTATACCATTTTTATTACCATTAAAAACTAGCATGAAAAACGCATCAGAAAATTTGTAAATGCCGCTAATAGAGTAATATAAATCGTATTCAAAGATTTGGAGGTACAGATTTTTAGCCCAAAGAGGGAATATATGCACTGTAGGTCCCCAGAGTGTTCGTACTTTTTAAGAATTTGCAGAAAAGGCGCTGTAGCTAGGCATTGCATTTGAGTATAAAACCCAATATTTGTTTCATATGATCTTCATGCGATTTTGAATAAAATCAATGTTTTAAATTTTTAATACTGACTAATAATATACTAATAATTTTTAATAGTTTCTTTTTCTAAAATTGAAAGTATAAGGAGGCATAGATAAAACTCGCCACTAAAGTGATCTTAAAAACCGAAACATTTCCGTAAAATTTCATAAATAAAATGATCCTCTACCACTTTTTTATTTCTGCATTTTGGTGATATTTTAAAAATTGTTTGGCTTTATTTTTTTGTTTACTTACTTTATTATATTTTATTCAATATTAAAAAAAACTTCGTAGTCGTAAGAAAACAACGAACAACATTCGAAAACTGATCATTTTTAGATTAGTAATTTTATCCCATTCTACGGTGCAGGATGTGATAAAATGGTTTAAAGACGAAACTCGGAACCAAAATAAAGTAAGAAAAGGTTGTTCGGCCAAGAGGATACAACGTGATCACAGATTTATAGTTAGAAAGTTGGTAAAATATCCACGTTTGTAAAGATTTATACAGAATTTACTTCAAACTGTTCGACAAGTATTCAGATCGGCTGGATTACATGGACCCTCTTATGAAAGAAAATTTTTTGTGAGTGCAAAAAATATAAAGCATAGGCTTTTATTCACAAATTACTGGTAAATAAGCCCGAAGCGTGTTCAAATTTCAAATCATGTCTTATTTGCAGATGAATGCAAATTTAATATTTTGGTTCCGATGGGCGTATAATTGTACAGAGGAAAGAAAATTAGGAACTTAATCATAAGACCTGGTTGGAACCGCAAAGCATGGCGGTAGAGGTGTCGTTCTGTGATAACGCATGCCAGCATCAGTATTAAATAATTTAATATTTTATGATGACATAAATGAACCTATAAGGTAATTTTCCCGTCTTTCTTCGCGTGCCCTCATGGTGTAGTGGTCAGCACGCTCGGCGCGTATGAGAGAGGTCCGTGGTTCGAATCCCGGCCAGGACATTGCTCATTTTTCCTGTGTCCTGCTTCGAAATAACCTAATAATTCTACAGTGGTCCCCGAATTAAAAGATGGTGGATGATGATTCTCTACCACCAGGATTTTGCGATTGGATCCCCTGATCCCAGTCGCCCTTTAAAGGGGAGAGTATATAAGGTGTTTCTCCCGCCTTCTTCGCATGCCTTCGTGGTGTAGTGGTCGGCAAGGTCGGCGCGTATTCGAGAGGTCCATGGTTCGAGTTCCGATGAGGGTATTCCTCATTTTTCCTCCCTCCTGCTTTGAAAAATACCTAATGTCTCTACAAACCATATTCCCAAATTTTGGGCCTAGGAAACAACTTTATTTTTTGTCATGATAACAATTCTAAGCTAATGTTTCTAAGCACAGGCGTAGCCAGGGGGTACAGGGAGGTGCACGTGCACTTCCCTAAAAGAATGCAACACCTTTTTTTTAAATTTCAACTAAAACGTTAGCGATAAGTTTTCTCTGTTATTCTTTGAGGTTCCTATTCCCGTCTTCTGTAGAATTTCTTACCCGAACGACTTGAATCTTTTCCCAGCTCCAAAGAATTTTCATAGCCAGTCATACAAATAAGGAACACCTAGTATCGGGACATCTTTTGCTTACATTCACCTTAAACGATATAAATAAGTAGCGGATGTCTGGTTGTGATTCCAATATTTCCCTCTTTGTCTTAATTTACCTTAAAGTAGGAAACTTCCCATGCATTTCCTTAAATTTTCTAGATATCGTAGATCTGTAAATGTAAATTTTTAAATATCGTAGACCTGTAAACGTTAGACTAGTTTCTGGACACAAAAAATAATGGAAAAAAAACAAAAACGTAATAGCGTCAATAATTTCCACAATCATATTTTGTGGACCCCATGACCTCTCTCTAAGGGGTAAGACGAAAGAGGAAGGGAATTATCAGGATCTGATTCGTCTAAGGATCGAAGCAGGGGATAAAAGTTTGCAAAAACATTTCGAAAAAGTTAGTAAAAATGTAACTTATATGTCACCTCAATTTCAAAACGAATTGATCAATTGTGTGGGTTGGTGATGAAAGACACTGTAGTACGAGATGCAAGAAAAGCTTCTGCTTACAGCATAATAGCAGACGAAACAAGCAATACATCTGGAAAGGATTGTCAATTGTCAGTTGGTATTCGATTTTTTGATGAAGAAAGAATGGCTGTTGGAAAAGAATTCCCGTGATTTATTGAACTAAATGCAATAGATATTCGTACTGTAGCAAATGAATGAGACATTTAAACTCATGTTTTCCTGTTTCGTTGTTTATTTGATCGTTTATTCAACTGCAGCAAAGCATGTATGTCCTGTCCTGAAGGAAAGCTGTCTTAGAAGAGAGTTTTCTGAGGTAACCTGGCCTGTATTCAATTTATAATACACGAGGGGAAAACACCCACAAAAACTCTCGCGCAGCCAAACAATTAATTCACTTTCAAATCGAATTACTGGTGCTCAGCAATTTTATCTACTCTACTAGTGATAAATTCGTGTCATATAATAGTTTCGTTTTCTAGGTCTAAAATCGTTTGCAGTTCGCTAGTTCCGATCCTGGCTACGCCCATGTTACTAAGTCTTCAACGTTCGCCTTTGGTGTGGCCATAATTATCTACATGTTCTGAAAACACTACCTTAGTCACCAGATTTAATCCCAACAGAACACATTTGGAGAGAATTAGCGTGCGAAGGCACAACATTAAAGCAAAAATCGAACTAAAAAAAACATTAATGTTGGAAGAATAGAGGAGTATCGATGCAGATATTAAAAAAAACTGGTGAACTCTATGCCCACATGTTTGAAAGCTGTCATAAATGCTCCAAGATAACCTAAAAAATACAAACTGGCAGAAATAATACAATATTTACTAATACGTGCAGATTTTTTAAAGCGTTCGAAATTTTTTGTGAGGTAACTTTTCTGTTACTTTTTTATTACTTGTTTTTCAAAAACTATTATACTATGTTCATAAAACAATTAATGTAGTTTTTATAAGGGAAATGTATAGGTATTATTAATAACTCTCATTCTAAGATATTAACTTTTATTAATCAATAAAGCAATATTTCACTGAAACTCCTAACTTCACGAACACTTTTGTGAGCCACTGTATGCTTTGAAAAACACTTCGTAAGCAAATTTAAAATTTATCCAAAATATCATTTTTAGTTTGTTAATAAAAGATTTTCATTTCGTTAAAACAAATTCTAGCCTGCCATTTGTTTTCAGATCGCGCATGCGTCCCGCGGGAAATTTGAGCTTGAGACAACTGTTCTGAGATATTTGTTCAATATAAAAAACACTCGATTCAGTGATTGAAAATAAATTGTTTCTCAAATTATGTTCTGAAAAACTGTCGTAAATTTAGAAAAAAAAATATTTTACTTGAATTCCTTTTCGTTATTTTACACAAACTGGAAGCATTTACGTTTCTGAAATTTGAGTATAAGATGAATAACATTATTATTTCAGCTTCGTATTCAGTAAATTTCTTCATCTAAACAGCTGCAATCACGAGGAATATTATTAAGCTTAATTTCCAGCGTAGAGATCACCGCAGAAACGAATATTTTTTCATAGCCAGCCTCATAAAAGTATTTATAATGTCATTTAACTTGCTTTGCTTGAAAACATTAACATTTCATTTTACTTTTCCTGAGCCAAATCTAGATGTGTTAAAAATATTTTTTCTGGGGTGATCTCCACTTTGGAAATTAAGCCTAATAATATTCCTCGTGATTACAGCTGCTTAGAAGAAGAAATTTACTGAATACAAAGCTGACATTGGTCATCAGCATACAATAGGCATTTAGCATTTAAAATAGGCTTTTACTTATATTTGAAATTTTTGCCCGAGGGCGCTGGCGTTATTTAAATGGTTAAGAACGCAGAAGTGCTAACATCGAAAAGGCGAATCCATGGACGAGTGCGGCCACTAGCGACTAAAAGGCTCTTTACGTGAAAGCGAGAGATTTAATCACGAGCTTGAGATGTTGTAGAGGGAACGCAGTCAGTAAAAGATCTATGAAAATATAATTTCCAGTTGGAGAACACATATTTCTTGTAATATTTGGAGTATGCTGTAATTTTACACTTGGAACTATAATGATTTGAGGATGAAAATACACAATACAAATCTCTAAGTCCAAAAGCTGCTTAGTCAGATATTGCAAAGCTTATAACTCGTTAAAAAGCTGAAATAATAACATTATTCATCTTATACTCAAATTTCAGAAATGTAAATGCTTCCATTGTATAAGAAAAGAATTCAGGTAAAATAATTTTTCCTAAATTTATCAGAGTTTTTGTACTAGTTCCTAACAATTTCAAAATTAATTAATTTGGCTTTTAATATAACTATGAAACGTTCTTTGTTGTTCGATAGATGCTTCAAATCTTCAGAATTAACATTTTAAAGCGCACATTTTTATTCCACCAAAAGGATTCCAGACACAGTTGTAATCGTATTAATTTTTCCGGGAAATTTTTTGTCACAGCAATTAGAATTTTTGATAACCAGAATCCAGACAAAAGAAATTCAATTAATACTTTCACCGTTACAAGCTCCACGATGTTTACGGTTCTCGACGCAAAACATTAATTTATTCTTTAATCAATCATCATTGACGTAAAATAAAGCTCGAGTTTCATTTCAAATGAAAAAGAATCTAAAGAAAGAAGAAAAAAAAATGAAAAATATTCATTCCTGAAAAGATAGCGAAAGTTAAGAACAAAGCGTTGGAAACCATGAGTTACATTTATTATTGCGAAACAATGCATTAACGCATTCGGCAAAAGCTTCCGAACAACACAACTCCGCTTTAATTCGTCGTCTACGCGAATAAATAACAGCAACAACAACGGCTCTTTTAAATGGCAACACACAGAAAAAAAAAAGAAATGGAACAATAATCGGAAAGAATTAAATGTGGTCTTTGTTTGTTCGATTTGAGTCGGGGGAAATGTAATATGTTGCTTTGGGAGCTTGCACTTAAATGCGTAAATATAATTTTTTTCTCCACCTCTTCCATTTTGAATGGAATTAGTTTTTTCCCTCCCCTCTTGATCTTTTCATTCGTTTCGCGGCTTTTGTAAGTAATCAAAGAACAAAGACCGAGTTCACACGGTAAAAGGAACCGGTAGATTTTTGATAGCTGGCTTGACTCGTCAATTGTCCTTTTAAATGAATGGGGTGACCTAAGAGATATTTCGAGGGGGAAAGATTTCTTTTCTTCTTTTTTTCCTGCGACGAAAGGGTTGGTTTAATGATTGATGTTTCAACTTCAACAAATCATTTTGCGTGACTTCTCATTATATCAACTGTTTTCTTTGATAGACACTTAAGACAAAGGAATTTTTGCGTGAAAAGTGGAAAAATGCTCGTTTTCCTTTTATGGATTTGTGCTAAGATATCATTCTTAAAATGATGCTTCCCAGCTAATTACCATGTAAGAGTTTTGTTTATTGGTATGAGAGTAATTTTAGGGTCAAAATGGATTTAAAAAAAGAATATGGAATTTGCAAAGACTGTTGTTAGTCGGGTACAACAGAATATCTGTTTAAGAAGTTCTGAGATACTGATCATAAAATACTTTAATAAACTAGCACTTTTATTTCAAAGATCTCAATCGTATTTTTGTGTAATTTAATATATAATATATTCTTTAAAATATGAAATTTAAAAAATACTATTAATGTGTGGTAAATCTCTTCTAAATTAATTCTGTTTTATGAATGTCCGTCTCTTCTAAATTAATTCTGTTTATGAATTTTAAGGATTAATGATTAAAAACGAGAATAAATTTCGCAAATTACAACAAGCAAAATTACTGAATGGCCTCACGATTTCTTAATAAAATATCTTATTAGAGTGAAGTAATTATAAACATATAAATAGATTTCAAAATCGACTAGAAACGGATATTTGAAAAATTGGTGCAAAGACTTATCGGCAACAACTTTTCAAACTTCTTTGAATTATGCCTCTCATCGTAATTCAGTATCGCTTCTCCCGAAAACGTAAAAAATTTAAATGAAATATTTTTTTTACTTCTCTATTTTTCTAGATAATTTTACATTTTGAAAGGTAAAACATATTAAAAGATATTAACATGCTCTGAAAAAATTTAATTTAGATGGAAAATTTGTTACACAAAGTTGCTTAGATATATTCATGTAAAAAATAGAAAGAATATAGATTAGTTTTACTGATATAACGATTTTGTAGCATATTTGATTGGAGAAGTGATAATTTTTTTTTTCGTTTCATCTTCTTCAAATATTGGTGTATGTTTGGTTAATTGCAAGTTATCTTTTTTTCCTGGAGCGCAATCCCTGGATTTATGTTCGATTTTGATCCGAAAATCTTTCCTTACAACAATATGAATGTTCCAGAATAACCTAAGCTCTAAAGCTGTGTTTTTCGTGTTTTGGCTTCACTAAATCTGAAAACTGTGATAGAAATCTGAAAACAAAAAGAAAAGAGACTAACCTAAATACTGAATACAGCATTCGAATTCTATTAATCTTTGAAAAGATTTGAAATTCAAAATCTCTGATTTTTTTCTCATCATTTGAATCTTTCGAATCCTAATATAAAAGGGATTAAACACGTTACATTAAAAACGTTAAACGATTAAACGCGTTAAATATTCTAACAAAAGGTTATTATTAGTTTATTATTAGTTTTACCGAAGTCCACTAAATGCATTCAATTAAATAAATAAAGAGAAAGAAAGAGAGAGAAGAAAAAGAAAGAAAGAAAAAAGACTGCTTTAATTTCAGAGGACATGAATTACGAACATCACTATGCGACAGTTCTGGATACCATTATCTTAACTTTTTGGAGGAACTTTAGGGTTCATATTTAAGCTTTATTAGTGTTGCCGTTTGAAATAATTTTCTTTCCTCTGTTACTGCTGTAGTCCATCAGTGGCCATCGTATTAAGAGCGTTAACCTCTGGTAGTTCGACCCTAGTTCAAGTCTTGGCTAACGGTTGGCTGTCTTGAAGTTTTTCTTTTCTTTCAAATGGATATAAGCCTACTTCCATGAAGTTGCCTCCCCCTTTAGGTAGATAGTAGTCGTGTGTTTTCCCAAAATCACTGTTACCCAACCTTCCTTTTAAAATATTTTGGAAAATATTAAAAAATTCACTTTTTACTCATTAGAAAATGTTAAAAAATAATTACTTTTTACTCAAATGTTTTGCCAAATCATATTATTAAAATGATCTTCAAGATTTAAAAGTTTTAAATACGGACTTAATTTACTAAATTTAATTAAATGACTCTCATAAATAAGTTTTTAAAAAGTACACTCCTTAATTTATTTGCTATGAAACTAAGATTTCATATTTTACTTTTAAGTTCAATAACTCTTAACATTAATCAAAAGCCCCCCTACTGTTCATTATTATAAGGAAACCGTGAGATTCGAGAACTTTTCAGGATTCGATTCGAAGGAATTTACTATTGGTCTCATCTTTAAATGCAAAGAAGAGTGAATTTTCAATAAGCTGTTTTTATTTTGTAGATATGTTTTATCCATGTGTACTGGTGAGCCTCATATAAAAATACATGTGAAAATGAACAATGCTGTGTTTGTTAAAAGGTCAACGAACTTGAATTTCTGAACCTCATTCAGAATGAGTTCAAAATAAGAATCAATCGTCAAAAAATATTACATAAAATTATGCTACTCGCAATAACATAAAGAATATCGAAAGGCAAACGGGTTTAATTTTGTATAATATCAATCTCACTTGGTATTTATTGCAATTTAAACTCACATATATTCTAATTTTAATTATTATTATAATGAATTGCATAAAAATGTCGTACTTGCAATATTATAAAGAAATTCAAAAGGAAAATTCATTTAATTTTATATTACATTAATCGCATTATATATTTAATACAATTTAAATTGAAATATATTTCAGTCATAATTATTATTATTACAAATTTGAACTCAAACGTGCGATTAGTATAACTGTAAGCATTATTATTCTTTTACATGGAAGAAATACATGTTAATGTGACTTTCTCATAATCGCCTCCCCCCGTCCCAGATTTTGAGGTAATTAGATCGATATTAAGGCAATTTTATTCTCAGACTAAAACTCCATATACGCAGTCTATTACTGAAAGGTAAAGGTAACATTTCTCTGAAAACATACCGAGAATGATATCAAGGTTCTCGTGTTTCAAGAAACAACAAACAGTCTTACAGAAAAGTACCTAAGCACTTGAGGATATAGATATATGTGTCAGCAATTTTTTATGCTGATTACTTTACTTTTTAAACGCGGTTTCTTACGAGCGAGACCGATGTCGCAGATGGTAATTAACGCCATCTGGTGTGTCCGTCCCCTCCGTTCGCATCCCCCCTTTTCCCAACCTTTCACATACCTCCTTCGTATAAAACCTTCTCTTAATTGATTGGTCATCATCGACCCGTACCAGCACACCGCTATCGCCACCATCCCGGTGTTAACGACGCAGAAAGGTTGGGGAATATTATAAAAAAAAGGGTCTTTTTAAGGATGTGGTGTGATTTGATAGCGCCACCTAGCGGTGATATGAAAGGATGTCGTAGGTTTTTATGATCCCGTCCTTCCTCTGGATACAGCAAGGTTTGATTCTTGAGAAATAAACAACTTTCGTATTAGACAGTAAATGTTTAAAAAAAGTATTTTTTTTTCTGAACCTGGCAGGAAAAGTAAATAATTGATTAAAAAAAGGACATAAAATGGAAAAGAAAGTGTTGTAGAGTAGTATTAAATTCATGCAGTTAAAGTAGCATCTTGAAATTACGAGTGAAAGTTTATTTATTATCTTTATCTTCCGATATTTAAAGGAGAGAATAAGTTTTTTAAATTACATAATAAAATTCTGTGGTTTTCTTTCTTTCTTTTTTTAAATATATTTCGTGTATGGTGCAGCTTAAAGGCCACAAATTCGGGAAACATATTTAAACTTAATTTAATGTTAATGAAAGGAAAATTTCCATTAAGTATGGTAGCTTTTAAATTCTATGATGTACATTACAAAATTTTAAATATATAAAGTTTAAACATATAGAAAACATATGAATTAAATAAAAGTCAATTAAACGCATTCCAAGATACTGTTTTTCAATCCAAAGCACAAGAGTGAAAAATAATTTTTAGCTAACATAATTATCTTAAAATACCCACCAGCGGCCGAGTGGTAAAGTCGCTGACACTGGTAATTCTGTCCGAGGTTCGCATCCTGAAAAAGGGCTGGCTGCATGGCGTTTCCGTAGTTTTCCTCATGTGTAACTTATATACGAGCCAGTTTCTGTTAGAAAGTCCGCCCCGAAGGCATGCCTCGCTTTAGGCAGATATCTCTCTAGGCTTTGTCGTCATCATATAAAACCAAATCATAATTCTCTTAAGTACTTTAAACGTAAAATCATGGCTCTAATAGTAATAGCGAGTTTTAAATTAAAATTTTGAAAGATAAATTTAAGAGAATTAAATTTATTTATAATTCTCATGTATCATCTCTATAAAATCACTTATATTTTTCCTTGAAATTCTGTATAAGAACACTCCGCGAGTTTGTGTTTAGTCGCGTATGCTAAAAGAAAGTTACGATATGTTAAAAAAAAGTGTTATTTATGTGCATTAAACAAAAATCGTTTAACTAAAAAGATCTTTCATGTACAACTCTGCACTCCCCTCCAAAAAAAAAAAAAGATAATTTTACATTTCTCGTTCTATTGAGCTGATTGACGGGTGTCCTCCAAAAACATCGCGGGCGAAAACTTTGCGGAGAAAACATCGTGGTCCAAAATAAAGCGGTTCAAAAACTTCGCAGTTTGAACATCGCCGTGGAAAATATTGCGGAAAAAGGTAAAGTATCTGCAAATCATCGCATGACGATAGCATCGCGCACGTGTTTTCAGGTTTTGTTGTAAATGCATGTTCGCATAACGATTTGTGAACGCAAGAAGGAAGGAGAGATTCTTTTACTTCTATATTTCCATATTTTTGAACGAACTAATAAAATTTGCTGAAAAAATAAGAAGGAAACTTAAGCATTTAAAAATTGAAAATGAGTAGAAAATTAATGCAACTTAATAGTATTTTAAATTTACATAGTTAATTAACAAAGGTCATTAATAAATTAACCTTTTTTATAAAGTTTTACTGATATTTTTTTATAAAAACTACGGTCTAAAAATGCTTAGAAAAGGAAGATAAATAACTGCATGAGGTTAGCACTAAAAAATTGCTTAGTTAATGATCAAGTTATTTTCCTTCATATTTGTTAATCTCATATTGTTTTAATGAAAATTATATTTTGTTTTGTTTCCATTTATTCTTAAAGTATCATTAACATTTTCATGTATCAGTATCATTTTCATGCAATCAGTTTTCTGGATATCGATTTGTTAGTTATGACGTCAGTTACATGATATGTCAGTATGGGATTTGAAAAACGCATGTGTGCGATGTTATCGTCATGCAAGGATTTGTAGGTACTTTATTTTTTACCTCGATATTTTCGACGACGATGTTTTTAAACTGCGAAGTTTTTGAACCGCTTTATTTTCGACCGCGATATTTTGTATCACGATGTTTTCTCTTTGCTTTCTTTTCTCCAACGGTGTTTTGTATCACGAAGTTTTCACCTTGCGTTGTTTTTCCCGCGACGTTCTCGTCTGCGGTGTTTTTGCTGGCATGTTTTCGGCTGTAACCGATTGACGAAACTTAACTTGGTTTTTATGTCTCGAAATAGATATTAGATTATGTATAGCATCGTTCTAACAGAGGTATTTTGACACAAAATCGGACTTTTTCTGAAATGATATGGTTTTGTTCTTTTTTCATATTTCGATTTTACGGCTCCAATTATGCCAAAGTACCAAGTTTTGTAAAAATCGTAGGAGTAGTTTTCAAAAATTAGCTTTCAAAATTTTAGCTCCTCAGTGTTAATTGAATTTGGTATACATTTATTAATATCTCTCTTTTTCATTGAACTTGTTTGATTCCTTCTTTCACAATTCGAAATTTCATTCAATCCAAATAATATTCTCTGATTATTTTTAAAATTATTTAAATTTGTATTCTTGAGTAATTTTTATAAATTTTTGAAAAAAACTTTTGATACGAAACTTATAAAAATTTCCCATAACCTTAAAGCAGATATACAGGGTGTTTATAAAGTCCCAAACCTATTTTGGTGTTTAATAACTCATAAAATAATGAAGATATAAACAAACTTATGGCATTTATTGATGGAATAACTTATATATTTTCCTTTTCAGGTTTGAATATCTTTACTTTTGTAAATATTGTCTGAGCGTGTGGTGAATTTCAGATAATTTCATTTTCCAGTCTAAATATCTGTACGTTTCTAATTATCGTCCGCTTATTAATTGCATTTTTCTCTCTTTTGTTTTTGCTATCTGAAAGGTATCTGAAAAGCCCCATGAATACCATGAGGCACAAAGGGATTCCCCAAAGGTTAATATGTGGTGTGAACTAATGAACGACAGAGTCATTGGGCCTTTCTTTTTTACAGAAAAGACGGTCTCATCAGTCGTACACTTAGACATGTTGGAAAACTTCGTATTTCCACAACTAGAAGAGCTTCAGCCACATGTCTTTTTGTAACAAGATGGTGCACCACCTCATTGAGGTACCATTGTTCGTAGTTCTTTGAATGACCATTTTACAGGAAGATGGATTGGGCACGGAGGTCCAATTCCTTGACCACTCAGATCACCTGATATAACGCCGTTGGACTTTTCCTTTGGGGATTTGTAAAGAACAGCGTTTACAGGAGGAGAGTGTCGAACATTGATGACCTAAAAGCCAGAATTACAACCGCAATAGCCTTTGTGGATGCCGACATGCTTGCCGGTACCTGGCGTGAAATTGGATATCGGCTTGATATTCTCCGTGCGACGAAGGGCGAAAAATAAAACGAAGCCCTAAAATAATGTAAGTATTTTATCGAAGAGAAGCAAAATGAAGCTGGTTCAGAAATGAAAATCAGATCTTTTTCGCAGGAATTATTGCATTCTTCCCATGCGTGCTTTTTAAATAGCATACCCTCATGATATTGAAGACGTTGTAAAGTTCATGGTTTGAGTCCCCTCGACGTACAGTTGAGCTGTCATGATCAGTTTCTGCCTTTTATAAATCTAATGGCATCTACTGTGGCACCCAAATTGAAATCTACTGGAAGATAATTCATTACCACTTAGTCAAATGCCTTTCGCGTCTCATCCCAGTCAATGGGGAAGAATGTAAGGAATTATTAATAATTTGAATATGGAAGAATGTAAGGAATTATCACATTCCTCGTCTACGTTCTTGCATGATATGAGTTGTTAGTTCGTCGAGCTAGCCATTGTGTGATCTTTGATTTGAATAATGGCAAAGATGCAAATCATATTTCATGTTTCCCGATATTTAAATCTTAGCTGAATTCAGTTGAGTTTTGATGGTCTCTACGCTTTTGGCTTTTTATTCGCTTATTACTTTTACTATCTACAAAGAACTCTGTCCTTTCATATTTGAATTAATCGTAAGCTGACATGAACGTTATTTCCTGCTTTTCTTATCAAGATATGCATTTATAAAAAAAATGTTTTTTACTATTTAAAACAAACGATAAAAATGCTCATTTAAGTTTTAAACCTTTTTTTCATCTCATAATGCAATTTCTTAAGCTTCATGCTCCTCTCTCTTTTTTTTCCTTTGTTTTGTATGAAATGCAAAGACTTGAAACATTTTCATGGCATATTTATTACTTCATGATTAATGAGATGCATTCCGAAGACCTCGGAGATCACGTGACTTATGGATAGCTAATGTAAATAATCGAGGTAGATGATTTCAGAGATCCTGTGACTTAAGCATAGCTAATGTAAATAAATAAGGTAGATGACCTCAGATATCACTTGACTTATGTGTGGTTAATGTAAATAAACAAGATAGGTGACCTCAGGGATTACCTGACTTACTTATAACCAAGGAGGTTAGAATAAGAGTAAGCTTGATGTCACAAAACTGAAGCCAAGGAAATGTTAACAAGATTACGTCACGACTTATGGCCTTCATACAACACACGGATAAGAATACGAAACATTATAAAGAGTGTCGGTGTAATAAAATTACACCGACTCTGAGAGCAAATATCAACGTCCGCAGGCTGAGGAAAGTGCCTTTAGGCATTATTTGCATAAACTACCATTGAAATTTCCACTGATCTTCCAGGTTTTACCATATATACATTTGTTTTATCTTAACATTTACCATTTTCATGTATTTCATTTATAGATTTTGTTAAATTTGAAACAGGAATTTGCAATCCTTGTGATTTTTCTATAAACTAAGTAGAAAATCTTTTATGTTAAGTATTAAAATTAGAACGGGATGTTTACGTATAAGCGTTCACTGATGAATAGCTAATATGTAAATACCACAAATTTGAATGTAAACAAAACTAAAGTTCGCTTATGGCAGCGGCCATGATAAGTCGTGACGTCATACTGTGATGTTTCGTGGTTTCATTTTCATTTCACAGGACATAGGAGAGGCTTTCTCTATTTATTCTACCCTCCTTGTGTACAGTTAATGTAAATCAAGAAGATCATTCTTCTTCTTCGTCTCTTGAGGAATGTATCTCACTGAGAAATCATTATTTTAAAATAATAAAACAGCTATGTAAACTGTCATCTTAAAACTGAATTTCAATTAAACAAATTAATAAAAGATAAAAAATAAAAAAACAATCTGAAATTTTTTTTTAGATTTAATGGTTGCCCGAAAAGGTTTATTAAGATTTTTTACGCTCTCGCTGAGCTCGCAGTCTACCAGTCTGCACTTACTCTTATCAACCCATTTCTTTTTTATCTTTTTAGCCTTATTATTAAGCGCCATTTTCTTCTCACTTACGCAATTCAACTGCAAAATTACAAAAATTTTAAAAGCAGCATAATAGTATAAGTTTATAATTCCAGGCGCAGCACAAAATGTTGGCATAGATTTTTCTGTTTTTTTGTTTTTGGTTGTTTCTCAGTATCAACATTTAGTTTTCTTATTAAGATGGCTTTATAAAACTTTTTTTTGCCTTTTTATTATTAACCTTTTGCATGTTTACTTTATTTATTAAATATCAAGTTGTTTTCGCTTACGCAAGTAAAATTCGATTCGATAGAAAAATAACAAAACAGCATATCTTTAGAATTTCCGATAGAGAATCTCGCGTACTGGAGGACAAAAGTGTTTTTTTTCGTACAGTGTTGCCACACCTCGAATTGAAATCGTTGAGTTCCTTAATCAAAAATTTGCTAAAATTTTACAAAATGTAAAGCAGGTAATAATATAAAATTCGGGCATCGAAGTGTCCATATTCGGGTGGAGGACTACGTTATTTAAAATTTGATGGCTCTTGGTACCTTTGTTTTTTCACAGTGCAAAAAACGTACATATATTCAATCAGATCCTTCATTACTATTTTCTTTAAATATAATACAGGACCATAGTATTTATTGGCAACGATTTGAAAAATTATACAGCGCATTCAAGTGTTTTGACGCAAAATGCCGTTTCCAGACTAATATGCCATTCGAGAGTGACATACTTTTTGGGCGAAAAAGTAAAATTTTAGTTAGGAAAAATATGAGCCGTTAAAAAGTGAGCAAAGAATTTCACTTAAACCGCAAAAGTTCTATCTTTGTAAACTGTATAGCTCTGAGAAAAAACGATCACAAATATAGTGAATGGAATATGCATGAAATAAGGAAACATATCTTTCGGACGAAAAATTAAAATTTTTAGTTGGGAAAAATATGAGCTGTTAAAATGAACAAAGCATGTAACTTCAACGACAAAAATTCTATCTTTCTAAACTGTATTGCTCGTGAGAAAAAAAGAACACAATATAGTGAATTGGATATGCAGGAAATAGGCCTCTCCGTTTCCCATAATGCGACTTTGCGCGCGTATTAAAGAATGGATAAGTTGACCGCGCGTTAAGTATGATTCAGTTCTATACTATTCTTCCTTGTACGAAGTATAGGAGGTATTGTAATTGCGAAAAAGTTCGGGTATCATGCTTCAACGAAAATATCCATTTCCACAGCTCCTGAATCCCTCTGAACTATGTTTTTGAGTGACATTTCTACGTACGAACATAATAAAGGACTCTTTTTTTAACAAAACGGATTATGAAATGGATTTAAAATGGATTCAGAAGAGATTTTTTTCGAGACGTCTGTACGTACATATGTATGAAAGTATATCTTATAACTAAAAAACGAGTAGCCTAAGAACGTAGAAATTTTGTATATGGGACTGCTATAACATGTAATTGTGCACCTCCCCTTTTTGATTGCAAACCGCCGCACCAAACACACACACATATATATATATATATATATACCCACTGTATCACCCGCTCAGTGAGCTCAGTTTTTTTATTCTTATATATTGGTAAATCGAGCATTTTTTGTTTTAAAAGAGATCGAATTACATTGTTCTTATGTTCCGGTTAAGGTTTTTATGCTTTTAGGTAATTTACATGCTTTAATTTGTCAGGACTGAGTGTTCAGTGCATATTCTTGGCGAACGTATTCGTGAAGTAACTAAGTCCTGATCTTGAACAGGGAGCTGAATGCAGCTATGTTCTGTGGTAAAAACTGTGGTTAAGCGGTAGAAGAACTACACGTAAGAAGGATTTAAAATTCCCCTTTTATTAAACTACAATTATGTACAGCCACTTCCCAACTCGGGAGGGATACAGAAAATAATGACCGCACTTGCGTCTAAACTGAACAATCAAATAATTTGAAATAAAGTTAAATACGTAGAAATTAAATCGTCGTTGCTCACAGAGCTATGAACGCGAGGTTGGCCTCTATGCTAAAGGGTGTGTAGCAAGATTTAACTAATACTAACGCACTTAGATTTACTTCAATAAGTAATAGAGTAACAGCGCTAAGGCTTAGAATTTAAGTACTAGCTGGTAAGGCGAACGTCGAACAGAGCAGCCGTGATCTGAGATTAAAAGCTCTCTCACACTGAGAGGTTCCTACCTATCGCTTAAATAGAAACTTGGCTCCACTTCAAATTAGCATAAAGCTGAAACGCGCGCTTATTCTAACGGGAAGTTGAAATAAGAACACATAGGAAAGCCAAATTAAAATAAAACTTTGTTAGTTTAAACTAAAACCTTACAAATTATACAATTAACAGCAATTTAAAAGTTGTTTAAGTGCTAGTAAGGCTAACGTAGCAGCCATTTGTTTATATTTAAAATTCTTTAGCGGGATAGCGAATTAGATCATTTTCCGCAACTTCAGTGTCTTTTTCCGAGCGTGACCAAAGGTTAACTTTCAATTTTGCTCACCGAAAAATCTGCCTTCTTGCCCGCTGGCCGAATTGCTTGTTTTTGCTCAGAAATTCTTGATTTTAAAAATTGTTTTTTTTTTTTAGCTGTTTGAGCTGTATTTGGTATTTTAAAATTTTCTATATTTTTCAATTGCTAATAAAAATGTTTTCAATTTACCTGTATTTTTGCCTTGCCGCAAATTGAGAACTGAATTAATTGAATGAGAAATATATTTCTAATGAAATCCGATGAAGTACTTTTAAAAGAAATGCAGCAAAAAATGTGTATAATTCAATAGAAAGTCAAGGAAGTCATGCGGTGTCCACATCAGATTTTTTAAATGTAGAAAATGAGAAAGAGAGAGAGTTCAGTAATTGCCCGTCCAGTGGCGAAGTGGTTAGCGCGTCGCGCATCTGTATCACAGGTTCGGGATTCAATCCTCGGCCACGGCAAAGTTGACTCAGCCTTCCGTCCCTTAAGTGGGTCGATAAAATGAGTGCCAAGTTCGCTTGGGGACCAAACACCGAGGGGGGTGTTCTGCGATAAGCTGACCACTTGTCCAGGGCATGTGCTGATGCACTCGGGGGCCCAAAGGTCAAGAAAGCAGAAAAAAGGACACTGGAGGCCGTGGGAAAATAGGACTGTTGCACCACTGAGTTTAGTTAGAGTTCAGTCGTTTAGAGAAAAAGTTTAGTTTTTTATTTAAAACTTTAAGACATTGTTAAAATTGTTCAGATTCAAGTTTCATAACGATAGCTAACAGGACGTTGATCACGAAATTGTTTCATGTAATGATCTTTATTAATATCTTATATGTGCATACCATCTTTATGCATAAAACTTTAGTCTGCGATATTCTTCAACTAGAACTTGAGAAAAGAATAGTCAAACTTTAAATTTATCGGAAAGGGATAATCGATACATGCAAAGAAAGCAATTCAGATTATGTAGAATATCGATGTATTGGAACTGATAAGCTAGAATGTATTTTTCTAGCCTTTCAAAAGCTTGAATATTTCTTATGGTTTGAGAGAAATTTTATGTCGTTGTAGTAAAAGGACGATATTTATTAAGATTCATTTTGCTTTTAATGTTCACATCGCCTTCAACATGGTTTGTTCGAGTTTGCATGGTACGTGAATTCAGAAAATTTAATCCGCGATGAAATGCGGCAAGTTAAAGGCGTGCAAAGATATTATATCTTCAATAATTTCAGATTTTAGATTACTGATATTTGACACTAGTTTCCAAACTTGAATAATAATAGCTTAATCTTGGCAATCGATATCTTGTTTTAAAAATTTTCGTATGATCGTTACATCTATTTACTTTTACTTTTGACCAAGTTCGAATTTTTCATTCATAAAATTTAGTCTTTTAACCCCCCAAGAAATGTCTGCAAGAGTTCAGATTTTAACGATCACCGAAAAGGATTTCTTAAGGGTTTTTACGCTGTCGCTGAGCTCGCAGTGCTGTTGCATTTACTCCTGCTAGCTTCATTATTAGGTACTTTCTTCCTACTTACGCCATATACGCTTCAACAGCAAAATTACAAAAAATTTTTAAACAGCGTAACTGTCTTGACACAATGTTTTCTATTTTTCTTTCGGTCTTTTCTCACTTCATCATATCAATGTTCAATTTTCTTAGCAAAATGGCTTACAAAGCAAAGCTTTTTTTTTGGGGGGGGGGG
>KK114171.1:69005-81829 GCA_000611955.2 Stegodyphus mimosarum | reverse complement strand
GCAGTGGCGGCTCGTAGCTAAAATTAGCGGGGGTGCTGTTCCAAAAAAATTTAACCTTTGTTTTAAACCTGTGTAAAGGGAAACAAACGTGTATAAAAAGAAAATTTATTTTCAAACTTCTATGAAATTTTACAAAAGAAAAATTAAACATTTCTTAATTACTTTAACTTAAATTGTTACAGTTCAAGCTTTACCTATTCATTTAAAAATGAAATCCATTCTTCTTGTTTTAATTTGCGCGAAGAGATCAATAAATTTCTCCTCGATCTCTGGATGACAACTGAGGAAATTTTTCTGTATTGAAAGCATTGCAAGCGCATGAAAACGAAAGCTCTTGAAGTTCACTTACAGTCACAGAATTTATTACTTGAGGATGCAAGGACATGGTTAAAGTTTTCTGTAAAATAAAAGAACCGAAAAAAAATGAATCAAATAGAATAGCTGAAAAATAATCTAACCAAGAATATGGTGTATGATTTTTAAACACAGCACACGCGGAGTAAAAAAAAAGAACCAGCTCCCAACGATACTCCAGATTCGGCACTGTAAAAGCGACAGTGCTCTCTCCCTCTCAGCCTCGTACGCTGCTTCCTAAGAGCGCATGCGCAGAACAGCCAAATACCACACGCGCGGAGTAAGAAATAATCACGTTTCCAGAATTTCGGCACTGCAAGAGCGACAGTGCTGTTTTATCTCCCTGGATCGAGTGCTGCTTTCTGTGCGCGCTTGCGCAAAACAGCCTTGAGCAGCCCAGTTCCATACAAAAACTTTCGTACCTTTTTCATAAACTGGAGGATGGCTACTGACATTAAGTTTAAGGATTATATATTGTAGAAGTATAAAGAAAGAATTGAAGAAAAAAAGGCTCATTATATTAAATATTAAAAATAATAATAAGTGGAAACAGGGGGTGCTGCAGTTCTACAGTGCATATTACGAGCCGCCACTGGTTCAGAATTTCTGGCAGAAACGGTCGAGATAGAAATATTTTATTCCGTACAGTGTTTCCACGGCTTGCTTTCAAATCGTTCTGTTTTTTGATAAAAAATCCATTAGAGTTTTGCGAAATAGGAAATATAAAATTCGAAAATCAAAATTCAGGCTTCTAGGTGTCCATGTTCAGGTGAAGAACAACGTTATTCAAAATTTGATGGTTCTAGGCACCGTCGTTTTTTCACAATGCGAGAAATATACATGCATGCACGCAGATTCTTCATTATTTAACTTCTTTTAAAATAATACAAAGGCTGTAATATTTGGTGGCAACAATTTGAAAAGTGATTCGCTGTTTATAGTGCACGATGCAAAATCTAGTTTCGAGAGTAATAGCCCAATCGGGCCAAACCGTTTTAGGTTAAAAAAAGAGAAATGGTGGGGAAAAAAAGAAAACTGCGTTTCGAAATAGTATCTTATAAGGAGTTCTTAAAGAAAGATTTTACTGCGTAAGCAACACGGAAAAATTTATTCGTTTAATATGCACTCTTCCATGAAAATTTTATATTCCGTTTTTGTAAACAAATTGTAAAAATTTTTTTCTGTTTTGAGAAAAATTATTATCGAAAAATTTGTTCTAAAAATTGTGCTTGAAAATTCTATCTTATGAGAAATTTTAAAAAGTATTTTTTTCTTTTTGCTCTTGCAAAACCTCGGTTTTATAACAGCAAATCACGCAATGGTTTATTCCCTAAGAGGAGGAATGTCTTTCTGGAGGACTTCTTTGTTTTAAGAAAGCTTAATAATAGTCTGATGCTAATGAAAAATGTGTTCTAAAATTATTGAAAGTTTTATCTTCTTACGAAGAGATCTTTGTGAAAATTTCATTCTTTTAAGAAAAGATTAAAAATTTCTACTGAAAATTATTCTTAGAAATTTTATCCTCTTACAAGAAATTCTTTGTGGGAATGGTGTCTTATAAGGAAATCTTCGGAAAAACTTTATTCTCTTATTTGAAATTTCGAAAATTATTTATTCTTTTACAAATTTTTATTCTCTATAGAAAATCTTCGATAAAATTCTCTTATAAGAAATTTTTTATGATGATACGATTTTGTAATAATGATACTTTAATGTCATTTAGCATTGCACATTGGAAAACTTACTTAAAGGCAATTTTAAGCACATACTTAACTAAGTATGAAGCACTTAAAGTAAATCTGCCTTGAATATTTCTTTGTTTAAATAACTATAATAAAAACTGCGAGTCAATTAATTTAAAATCTACGAAGAGTGCGGAAATACAGCTTTTGTTTATATCGAAAATTCTGTGGCTATTTTTAAGATCTTAATTCATATTTTTGAAAAATTTAAAAGTAATTTTTTGTATAACGAAAGAAATAAGAAATTGTCACCCTTTTGGGAATATAATAACAAATAACTTTTAGTTTATTGTCAAAAATCAGTAAACTTTTTTAAAAATAAAAAAGATTTCTTTCGAAAAATAACTTTGTTTGAAAAAGAATAATTTATACAGAAAATAATAAACTTAAAGCAATCAGTATCTGTTTTACTCGATAGTATTTGCTACGAAAGTATATTTTATATCTTTTTTTTAGGCAATTAAATGATAAAACTTTGTTTCAAAGAATACAAAGGTTGTTCCCACATGTTTTAGATCATTTTGCTTGGCTATTAAAAATATCAAACTCTGCTTGTAAAATTTCTTTTAACTGCAAATATATCTAGAATCTAGTATAAATTATCATTTGCTACTTGACAGTTTTGTTTTCATATAAAATTGTAAAATAGCAATGGATAAAAGGCTTTGTTTGTACTCTTTCCAAAGAAACTTATTCGTATCTAGTTATTCAAACACACTCTGAAAGCCATTGTTTTCGATACCTAAAGCTACGATAGGTAGTTTTGTCAACAAGAAAGGAAAAAAAACTTTAAAACTGTTGTATTCAAGTGGAAAAATTGCTCTAAATCAAAGGACAGTTGCCAAATAATTAAGATGCTCATTGTCAGCTGTAAACAAAGTAATTAATGTTGATATGAATCTTAAAAAATGGGAAAAAAGTATAATGCGCGTTTTTTTTCACCGTAGCATATCGCTAAACGCAGAATGCGCTCCAGAATTTTTTATGAGAAAATTTATCGGAACAAAAATGTAAAAATGTCAAAATAGATGAATCTTGGGTGCACTTAAATGACTGCAATAAAAAAGATCCAATTATTAACATCAAAGAGGAGAAAACAATCTTAAAACATGTTTCAAAGCATCTAAACCAAGATTTTCAAAGTATTTAAGATTGTCGCTGGTTTTCCATATGACGACAAATTAAAAACAAAGAGAGGGGAAACAAATGTTAAGATCAACTCCACATATTATCGAGATCATATTTTACACTCGATTTTCAAACATGAAATATCTCCTCTTTACTCGCAGTGCCATCAATCAGTAGAACTGCATCAAGATAAAGCAAGTAGCCACGCGTTAAAATCCTCTGTTCATTTCCTGGAAAAAATGGAATAAGAAATGGATATCAAGGGCGTATCCTTCACTCGTATCTGCACTAAATTTTATAATAATTATATATAAATGATCTGCACTAAATCTATGGAGTTTTGAGCGTTTGGACTTTTTAAAATCGGATTGTCCAAATGTCAGCGTTCAGATATAACGCAAAAACGTATTTAAATTGCATTCGATAGAGGTCAAAATGGATATTTTCGTTGAAATATGATACCCGAAATTTTTCGAGATTACAATACTTCCTTTTTACTTCGTACAAGGAAGTAAAAAGGAAACATTTTTTTTTTGAAAATCGTAAGCATTCGAAACTATGAAATATCTGATATAAAAGTCGAGAAGCATTATATACATTTGTTTTAATTGAGAAGCTTGAATAAATAATGTATGTTTCCGAACAAAATTTTAACACTGATGCAAATTTGAATATTTTGGAAAGAAAGAGATCATCAAATATATTTTCATGCAGCGTTTGATTTTCAGGCTTAAGCAAAACACTAACAGAGCAAAAAGCGAACAACCATCAAGCTAAACATGCTTGTCAGATGACCAGGAATCAAGCGATTTCCATCAGCAAACTTGTCTGGTCAACAGTATTCTTACTCTTTGGTAGATCCCTTTTCCATCTTCCAGCTTGATTCGTCCTGTCCAGTTTGAGTTATCTTAAGTCTTTCTTTTTCACTTGTATTCCAATCGGAACGCTACCGAAAGAAAGAAATAACCCCTGGAGCAACTACTTAAGCCGTGAAAAGGAATATCTCAATAACCGAAGTTATGCATCGTATAAACGAATACTGTTAATGAGAATGCGAATGAATGAGACGAAATGACGTATAAGTGAGAGAGAAATAAAATAATAAAAGTCAGCATATTCTTCATAAATCTAACAGTGAAGCATTTAAAAGTAAATAATATGACTGGTTCATATAACGATTGGTTTCCTAAAAGAGTTGTTGATGATCAATGATCGGATTTTAGTTTAAAACAAAAATAAAAAGTAGTTAAAGAAAATTCAGCTTTTCTCATTGTCAGTCGTTACTTCGAATCAATTTTTAAGCCTTTGACTCACCTTCTACTCTCTTCTTCACGTCGTGAAAAATGACGATAACGTCTCCAAGTTGTGACACCTCTTCAAAAAATAAAAATAAATAAAAATAAAAAAATAAAGGCTGTGCTTTTACCTTTCCTACTATTTTCCTTCCAACTATAAGAAGTAAACTTTACATGTATCTCTATATATTTATACATTTTCTATACACTCCTCACTAAATTTTTATCTCTGGGCCATACCTTTCATCTCATTCTTCCCTCCTACAACACCTCCCCCCCAGAAAAAAATCTTTCCTCCCCTTACACCTCCCCTTAAACCCATCTCGTTCCATTCTGCAGCCGAGTTAATTTAAACCGACAGTATGATGGATTACTCCAGCCTTTCTACCCCCCTAACCGCGACACATATCCCCCTTCGAATAGTTTATATATATATATATATATACAGAGAAAGAGAGATAGATGTATATAGATATATAGATATATATTCGTACATACATATATGTTTTCGTCTTTTCCTTAATTTTTTAGCCCCCTCGCCCTTATAGTTCTGGTTCTTTTTCGGTTCTCTTCGTTCTCTCGTTTCAGTGTTGAGTATCATCTATCACAGAGGTGTCAAGAATTTTCTGCCCGGAATGAAAAGGGGAGAGCATGAAGGGGAGGAGATGAAGGGAATCTTGTCGGGATGCGTGCGCAGTCAGCTCCTTCTCAGTGTCTTCGCCAGGAGGTGCTTCAGGACAGATTCTGTCAGAGAAAGGCTAAGCTGGGCATTGATGTTCTGACTGTGGTAGTGTTGGCCTCATCGTCAGAAGCATGGAATACTCACAGTTACAATTGCTAGTTTAAGGGTCACATTTACAGGGAAGGGGAGCGGGTACTCAGCAATATCCTCCACGGTTTATGTTTTTGCACGTGGAGTTTACGAAATTAACGAAAGCACGCGAAGCAAAGTTCTTATAGTTATTTAATAGCCATTAGTCTTGCGCCACTACAAGGGCCGGAAGTGGTTACCATTTGATTATGGAAGCACGTAATAAGTGGCTATCGTTGTTTCCTATGGAGTTACGGTCAGTTACAACCATGCCTTCGGGATTCTAACCTGGGCCCATCGCAGGGTCACTAGCTACTATACCGGCTGGGCGGCAAACGCGAAGCATAGTAAAAACCCTATACAGTGGAGTGGTGATCAAATGCAAATCGTAGTAGAAAATGCATATAGTGAAGTAAGAAACGCTAGGAAAACTGTTCTTGAAAAATTGAACACTACGGTCATTTATTTTAAATATTACGAGAGAAAAGTTGTTATTTTTAATTATTATACATGCTTTATTGGTTTAAAAAGTGCCAGAGAATATACATGCTGATTAAAAATGGCTATTCCAGCTTTTAATGGCTTTTCTCAAAAATTTGCTTATCCTTTAAGTTTCAGCTTTCATGCTCCGAAATGAAACAAAAGACTCTACAGATGGCGCCGAAAGTAAATTGTGACTGGGTGCTGTTATGCCCAGTTGTCGTTAAACTGGGGAAGAATATAAGGAATTTTCCCTTTGTTATCGTGTGCTTTCGCCATGTAATTGGAAGCACAATTGACTGGCAGTCGGGAAGTCTAGAGTTGGATTCCCTGTTAGGGCGTCGCTGATTTTTCAAGTTTCCTGCTCTAAAATAAAAGTAATTGCACAGTTCCGCGAGAAGACAACTCGAAACGCCTTTTTATTCTTCAAATTCTGTTTTCAGATACTCATATGAAAAAGTAATTTATCGCTTTTTTTGATATCAGATTATCAGAATCATCTTCACAGTCCGTATTACCTGTATCCGCTCATGATCTGTTCCGTATATGTTCATTAAATACTATCAGTCCCCCTTGCATGTGCTCTTTGTGTTTCTCTTTCTATGTATAATATTATACGTATAATTAGGTTCATTCATTCACAAGTTAATTTCGAAAATTGTATATAATATAAACGTATATAAAAACGTATATAAACGTATATAAAAACGTATAAAAACGTATATAAACGGATATATAAACGTATTCTACGTTTTTTTAACGTTCTTTATAGTGTTTCATAATTTTTGTCAAAGCGAGGAGTGAGTCTTTCGACTTCCGATTTACACAGTTTTAACATTTCGTATATTGAATTTTAATGCGAAATGTAAAGCAGAATCATACATTCGAAATTCTGACTAAAAGCAAATTCTGACTCACCGCAAAGTGGCTTTACTTAAATATCATATGGCAGAGCTCCTTGCAACACAGGTGTGTAGAATAAATAAAGTAAAATACTAAAAGTTAATTTCCTGTAATAATTTCGTAAAATTCCTATAAATTTTTTTTCACGCGTTTACATTGCTTTACATATTTTATTTTGTTTTTCAGCGCATAAAAACATCTTATAATTTAATAATTAAGAACAGAAAATTAAATGCAGGCTAATTCTCAATTTCCTTGTTTTCAACAATTTACGTGTATTAATTCAGCCACGTTATTTTATTTTTCTACAAGTATTATCCTTACTAATATTGATTTGAATTTCGGTTATTTCTTTTTTAAAACTTATTTTTATTAAAGAATTAACTGACACTATACAGATTTTATCAAATTTTTCTTTTTTTGCTATTTTAACTTAACGTTATTAAGAAAGGATCTTAATAGACTACGTTGCGATTACGTACAGATTACGAGTTGACTAGGAGGGCTATGTTACGATTGACAAAATCTTGTGCAAGTTCCCACGGGTCAAACTGATGATAGTATACCTATGTGGATTACTATTAGATACTAGATTCATGTGGCTAAGAGAAGCTATAATTTATAGAATTATATTGACAATTACCAAGATTTTATTGCATTGCGTCTATCATATAAATACTAATTATAACTTTACTTCCCCGTATTCAAAAATTAAGAGCTGGTGATAATAATAGTTATATAATGAACTTTAAAAATACTATACAGTACCTGCGAGAATGCAAAGTGGGTCTTTATATGTATTATGAGAAAAGGAGTGGATACTTTTTAAGTCGCCCAGATGGTATAGTGGTTAGGGGAGCCTACTACGGTACCGAAAGGCCCGGGTTCGAATCCCGGAGAAGACATGGATGTTTGTAAATGTATAGTGTCGATGCGGCATGGCGGCACTCTAAATATGCGGCGAGCCGAAAGTCCTCTCGTGTGGATTGGTGGGAGAGGAGAGGGGTGGAAGACCCCTGAATTTCCCCCCCCGGGTGGGGGCTCTCAAAATCGGGGGTGGAAAATAGAATTCCAACCTCTCTTCGGAGTAGACTCTGGCAATCATTCTTCCATATAGTAATGGACACGACAACAACAACATACGTTTTTAATTCATTCTTGCTCAAGCATATTATGTGCTTGACATTTATACGAAACACTAATAGACGAATAATCTTTCCGGGTTCAAACTGTTTATAGTTCTTAAAAGTCTATTTTAAGTCAAAGGTAAAATCTTTGTAAATCAAACAAACGTGTGTGAGGTTCTGCGGTATCCCATAACTATACCAAGAAATGGGCTTTGATGACTACGAACAAATTTAAAAGACGAGCATTTCTTGTCCGTTGGCGCCTACAAAATAAAAAATCATGCTAGGACAAATTAAAAATCTAAAAGGTTTCAGATTTTAACAGTCCCCCAAAAGTGTTGTTAAGGCGTTTTTACATTCTCCCTGAGCTGCCAGTCTATCAAGCTGCTGTTATACTCCCTCCTACTAACCCTTTTTTTTAGCTTTATTATTAAGCATCATTTTCTTCGCACTGACGCTATATAACAGCAAAATTCCAAAAATTTTAAAAGCAGCATAGCAATATATGTTTAAAATTTCCGATGCAGTGTTAAGTATAGTCACACATTTTCTCAAGTCTTTTCTCAATTCATCATATCAATGTTCAGTTTTCGTTCTAACATGGATTTACAAAATTGTTTTTATCTTTTTACTATTAACGTTTTGTGTGTGCACTTTATTCATTCAATATCACGTTCTTGGCGCTTCTGCCACATAAAATTCGATTCAAGAGCAAAATCACAAAAAATTTAAAAACAGCGTATATTTAGAATTTCTGATAAACAGTCTCGCGCGCTGGAGATAAAAATGATTTTTTTTCGTCCAGTGTCGCCACGGCTTGCGTTAAAATCGTCGAGTTTGTTAATGAACAATTCGTTAAAGGTTTACGAAATATGAAATACGTAATAAAACAAATTCGAAATTAAAAATTCTGGCTTCCAGATGTCCATGTTCGAATGGATGACTACATTGTTCAAAATTGGATGGCTCTAGTTACCATTGTTTTTTTACAATACGTGCATGCATGAGAAACAGGCATGCATTCATGCAGATTCTTTATTATTTAACTTCTTTAAACATAATACAGGGGAATAATATTGGGTGACAATAGTTTAAGAGATAATACAACGCATTTAGGTGTTTCGATGCAAAATGCTTTTTCGAGACAGATGTCCCTCTTGCGCTAAAAACACATACGGGCACATAATATTACTTTTGAATTTATAAATTAAAAAAAAAAGATTCTTTCCATCTATTTCACATAATAAGTAATCTATAGAGATTTAATGAAACGCCGATACCCATTCTTGGAGATACTATACATTATATTTTAACTGCGAAAAATAAATTGACCATCTACCTTGTTTTAATTAAAGTTATCGCTTAAGAGATGGCGATACTAGTAGAAATAATTTATAGTGTAATAATTGTCATAAATTCTATATATGAAAATCAGAATGATGTCATAACTATTCATCTTAATATGGCTTTGGAAATGCGGAGGGATTATTTTGTTGTAAAGAATACATTAACACATTTCATAATGTAATACGTATCTGAGTATTAGGCTTTAAACTGGAATATAGAAGAGCTGTCCTTCGGTGTTGGGAAACTTAGCAACTTTTTAAAGAATTCTCCCCATTAATCACGTAACGCATTTCTGGGGAATTATATCTGGTTTACAACGCAAACTGAAAATCCCAAATCCCCCATCTTTCCCGATGGTTTGTCAGAGACATTGTACTTCCCCTCTGCTCCAGATCTCTGGAGTACCCAGATGAAATCTTTCCCGAAACACTCAGGAAACGGAATTTCTAAGCAAGACCTTCTTGTGGGCGGGAGGTACGGGCGAAGAGGATGAAGAACAACAAAACGTTCTATTCTTCGCTGTGCTTTTAATGAAGAGAAGACCGAAATTTTAAGCCTTTATGATGTCTTAATCCCGCATTCCAACCTTAAAGCCTCTCGCCCGTGCTAATCACTCTGAGACAGAATGATCCTATATTTCCTGTTATATTCATATACACGAGACTTGTACCCTGATATCCCACGCACCTCGCCCAGCCCTGAGATGTATTGTGTGTGCAATGAAGGGGGGACACGAAGTGGATGTTAATTTAAACATCAACGCCATCCCACCCCGTTCTGGTGGAAACTCTTTTACTCTTGGCTCATTAGTCTGAGAACGAAATTAAACTTTAATTACAGGTTTCGATTGACGCGCAGAAGGACGCTTCTGGAGTTGATAGCAAGCTCCAGAAGTCGATGATGTGGATTTTTAGGAAGTTAAATGCCTTCCCGTTTTCAGCTTGGGCAGTGGTCGGTACAAGTTTGACTGCGGCGAAGTTCGATACTCAGACAGGTGTTCCGTTCGCATGAAGCTACTTGCCTTTGGGTTTGTAATCCCGTAACCGCATTACGCATGCGTCGAGAATGCTTGGATAAGATGACCCGTTTACGAATTATCAAAGCATGAGCTACGTGTTTTGTTTATCACATACATTGCAGTTGTAAATGCGCACGCTTAGAGTTTCTTGATATGCATTTATATTTGTTTCCGTCTCGTAAAAATTAGTTTGCGTAATCAGGATGTTTTAAAACCCATAAAATATTTGATACGTTGGTGCTTCATTTGGAATCAACAATGAAGGTTTTCGGGGAGAGAGCAGAAACAAGAATTGTATTATTACACTCCGTAAAACTATTTTATCTGCTTTATCTAAAACAGTAAATATGTTACACAATACTGCATTTACTGTCATACTGTGCCGTCCAATCGATCCCGGCGAAGGTATGTGAATGTATAGTGTCTGTGCGGCATGGGGGCGATCTAAACATGCGACTAGTCGAAAGTTCTCTCGAGAGGCTGCTGGTAAGGGAAGAAGGATGGAAGACTTTTGGACCCGACCCCGGGATGCTCTCTATCAAAACTGGGGGGATGGAACTGATATAAAGTTGGGCTGTCACTTCTATGATGCTCAAGACTGTTGCCAACGACAGGCGCATATGATTCCTTGTCACGATAATTGTCATGGGTCTGTGCTAACCTTTGTCAGACAAGTGAGACTGGTAACAACAACAATTGTTATATTGTTCTCCTCGAGTATTTACCGACCTAACGTTTTCAGCATGATTCAGAAACTTATGCATTAAACTAGCAGCACAGAAACAGAAGGTACGGATGAAGTGCAGTCAGTAGTTTTATACAGTCCGCTCTCAAATTCCATTCTTATGTTTGCCCCTTTCTAGGCTTGTACTCTCAGACTGTTAACTTCCCAGCGATGTAGTTAGTAGCTGTGAATCCCATGGATATAGTTGGTAGGTAATACTGTTGATCGAACTCACCAAGCTGAAATGTGCCATCACATGAATCAATGGTCCTGTTTACAGAGAAATGTATTCGTAGCAATAACTGTAATTGATTTCTTTAAACCATGAGGTGCAGTCATATTAGTGCATACATTCAAATGCGTCTTTTTGCGTATTAAGTTCTTCGTTTTAATTAACCACCCCTTCAGAAAGGCAGAATTTTCTCCTTCTTTTGCAAAATTTTCTTCTTTCTATTTTCGTAAGCTAGATAATAGGGTAATATACATATGTAGTTCAACATCATTTATTCTCCAATGAAGAATTTCTTAGCACATATCTTCTTAATTGGAAGCCTGATCTAACATGGTACAAAATGGAGTCTTGAAGAGAAGATGTATACAAGTGAAATTAAGACTTTTTAGAGGACTGTTCCAATTAAGCTTAACTGGGTAATAAATTTTTCTTCACATTTGTGTATATTACATATTTAAGATAAAAATATACATAATATAAGTTTAATATTACATATTTAAGATAAAAATATGTAAATATAAATTATAATTTAAATTGACAATAGCCATCAATCCTTAGTTTTAATTTGGTACTTCTCCTCTCTATTCTAAAAATAGAAATCTTTCTTTGCACTGCGTTATTCCGAGACAAGCCGCATTCTCTTGCATGATGTTGACAACGTAAATAGAAGTAAAACAGCCAATCATAATTTTACCGCATTATTATTTATCCAATGAATTTCACTGAGAATCTAAATTAACTCATTTTGAATTAAGTTTTCATTCTGAAACAACTTACTCGCTTTCTGCATCTCGATCTAGAAATATTGTTGTTTGCTGCTTCTCTTTTCATCGCAAAGCTATCCAAAATCTAAATGTTCTTAAAAAGGCACGAGTAGTTTGCCAATGCATTTGTGGCCGCAAAATGCTACCGAAATAAAAATGAATATTTAATATGCCTCGGCTGTCAAGTTGCTCTTCATTATGGATCAAATTCTGTACAATCAATATTTCTACAACATTATTATTTCTAAGTGTCTTTCTTCTATATATAACATATAAAATAGGCAAAATTTGCGAGTAAAGTTGCGTTTAATGAAAACAAATACAAGTTAGTATATTTTAGATATCTCAATACGCTGTTATTCAGCCAAGATTGCATTACGCGGTGCTTTGCTTTCGCACTCGAGAATGGTATAGTTTGGTTTAATTTATTTGGTAATGGCAAAGCACCTGAGAGCTATATGCCTAAAGGGAGGAATGCCTTCGCATAGGACTTTCTAAAGGAAATCGGCTCGTATGCACATTACACTAGAAACGCCAATGAAGCCAACCTGGATTCAAATTTTTGATCGAACTAGCAGTGTTCAATTACTTTATTGCTCGGCCGCTGGTAGGCCCGCACCCGAGAATGACAACTATGTTACTATCTATCTACCTCACGTTTGTGAAAATTGCAACACCATGAAGGACTTACGCGAGTGAGCTGAAATTTTCAGGAAATGCAAAGTAGCGCATGATATGCAAATGATTAGAATTGCAAATCCGTAGCGCATGCGTATGCTGAGCAGCGCCCTATGAACGGCTGATGGATCCGAATAAATAGACGGCTGTAGCGAGGCGTGTATGGTTATCGGTGGTTATCTGCTAGTGGTAAACGTTAACTCAATCTGTACTTATGCCTC
>KK114171.1:50994-66575 GCA_000611955.2 Stegodyphus mimosarum | reverse complement strand
GCCACACAAAATACTGATTCTGATCTCTTGTTCTTGTTTGTTTGCTTTGAACATTTAATCATTTATTTGTACCACTACCACTCAACTGTGTATTAAATTGCATTCAATTATGACGATTCCTTCTTGGTGTTGCAATTTTCACAAACGTGAGTGTATTATTTAGGCTTTTAGTACACTCTGGGTCGAGGCCAGTTTCAATTACAACAGCATAAAAACGGTCGCTGATTCAAAAAGACTTAAGTAAATTTAAAAATAACCACAGAAAAAATATTTACTCCATAATTTAATAAAAAAAACCCAAAAGATATGTATTACATTACTTGTTCTGGCGTGGGAAAGTATAAAAAGCCCAGAGATATGTAAAATATAAATAACGTTAAAGCTACATTTTATTAATAGCAGAACTATTGCAAACTTTCTTAAAGTGATCAATGACATTATAAGGTATTTTCTCCCTCCTTTCTGCATGCTTTCGTGGTGTATCGGTAGCACACTTGACGCGCATTCGAAAGGTCAAGGTTTGAGTCCCGGCTGGGCAATGTACATTTTTCATGCCTCCTGCTTCAAGTAACCTATTGATTCCACAGTGACGCCTGAACTAAAAGGTGGTGGATGATTATCATTCACCACTAGGATTTGGAAACTGTGTCCCCTAATTTCCAGTCGCTCTTTAAAAAGGAGGAGTATATAAGGTATTTCCTCCCTCCTTTCTGCATGCCTTCGTGAACGTAATTGGAAGCACACTCGTCGCGCATTCGAGTGGTCCAGGGTTCGAGTCCCGTTGAGGGTACTGCATGTTTTCGCGTCTCCTGTTGCAAACTAACCTAATAACTTTAAAATATAAATGATGAATTAAATAAAATTTAAATTACATCCTAGCGAAACCCTTTAATGAAGGTTTAAACTATTCAAAAGTGCGTTTATTAATTTTTTAATCATTTGGGGAATGTTAAGCGCCGACAGACGAATTAAATTTGAAAAATAAATGAAAGTTCTTATTTTCTGCTGAAAGGTAGCACTGTCAGAGCTGGCTTGTGGTCAACAAGACCACGTGGAAGATGAAACTGCAAAAGATAAGCCGAATGAGACTACAAAAGATAAGCCTTAATATGCGGTATTTTATATAACTTCAAACGAAGAACCTGTTTTTTAAAAGAAATAAGAGCCACCTAGCTGGTGTGATAAATAAAAGTTGATAATCAGTAATACCTTAATTTAAGACCAGGATTGTCAAATAAATCTATTTCCTTTCGGTAGTTAGTAGATACAAATACTTTATTTGCCAAACAATGTCTGGTTTCCAACCGTAGATAAATCTTGGATATTTGCAATCATTATATGAGTTCAGAACAGGAGTATAAGGAATTATTACAATCTCCTTTGCGAGCTCTAGTTGTGTAAGTTTTTAGGCGTCCACCTGGTAAGCTGAAGAGCTGCGGTCCGAGTCCAGATGAAGGTACAGTAGATTTTTTACATTTCCTGTACCAAAAAATCCAAATAGTCTTACAGTTGCATTCAAATTAAAAATGTACCATTGGATAACCATTGGAATAGTTATCACCTGGATTTGGTCGACTGGGTCTTGCGCCTCTGCCTTGTCGCTCTGTAAGAAGGAGAGAATTACCGAAGTTCCTTATGTGTGATCTGGTTGTGTAGTCAGCAAGTGTGTAGTCAACAAGTCCAGCTAACTTTCCAAGTACAAGATCATTTGTTCAAATCCCGACGACGGTGCAGCTTATTTCTTGCATTTCCGGCTTACTTATTTCTTGCATTTCTGGCAACTTACCTTTCGGCAGCTATTGCTGCAGGAGTTATAGAGTTATAATAAATAATCAGAAACTTTTATTCTAGCACATTCATATTTTTCATACCATTTCTAATACAGCTAGTGCCTACAGCCTATACCATTTCTAATATACTACATCGTGACTTAACCTTTCGAGAGAGCAACAACCTATGGCGAGGCTTTTCAGCAAATACTTGATATATGTTGGGAAGCTAACATCACAGTTAAACAAGGTGCCGTTCAAACGTAACAAATATTTGAACAAATTTTTTTGACTTATTTATCCGTCATTTATCGAATAACAGTACTAGCGTAATGAGTAATTAAGCGTTTTTATTATCGTTTGCTATTCTTAGACAAACAAAAAAATATCGGCAGGTTATTTTAGACTTACAGTTACTTCTGAGAAGTTAATTCTTACTTACGATCGGAAACAGAAGTTGGACTGAATCTTAGTTCCTTCCGCTTTGCGTGCCAAACGGAACTTTTGCAAATGATCTCCCCCCCCCCATGATGAATGGCCGCAAAGAGAACGAAATAATTTGTCATTATAGTTGACATTTGTACCCTTTTTATGGCACATTATTTCGCTTTTTATTCCATAAAAGGAAATCTAGCCCCGCCTCGGCTTTGATGTCATTGGTCAGAGCGAAAACTCGTCGCGTTTGCCTGTCACACCGGCATGATAGATGACATAGCGGAATTTAGTTCATTTCAATTTTGCCATCGTGAATTCCAGGCCCATCGGCTTCCTGACCAAACAAAAGCCCTTGAAATATTTTAGGTGGTGGTAGTAGTAGTAGTAGTAGTTCTTTTTCTTTCTAGCAATTTCTTTTTAATCCAGTCCCATTTGCTCTATTTTTCTCCCAGTGATAGAAGATATCCCGAAGAGAAAGTCGAGCTGGTGGCAATAAGTGGAAGTGCGAAAGCTTGTTAAATATCTCAAGATTTTCTCCGCTAGATATATATATTTTCATCGTTGTAAACGGGAGACCGCTTTTCTTTCTTCCGCAGGCTTATGTAAATTAATTTTGTATATCAAAAACGAAGATATAATAATTACTAGGTAATAAGTCTGTTATTATTTATCTTAGTTGGTGCAACATTTCAAACTGGATTCTAAAAAATACATGCGCATTTTCAAAATAATTCGTTTACTAAAATCTAATGAAATATAGACAAAACATTTATTGAAAAGTATTAAAATAAAATAAGAATTTTGCATATATGTTAATAATTATAGAGGAATTATGTGTAAAATTGTAGTATATTTTGCATAATGTAACACGAAATGCTTAAAAACGCAGAGCTCAGCCAGAAAAATAAGATTACAGGGACAGGTCTATTTAGCACTAAATTAAATGGCTTTGTCGCTAAATTGGTGAGATATCGCCAAGCTGGCGATGGCTTTGGCCACTCACTTTTGTTTCCAAATTTGGCGAGAAATCGCGAAAAGTCGCCGAATTTAGCGACTATTTGAGGCAGGTCCCTGTATAACTGTAACTGATACTGTAATTGATTCCAATGTGTAATTGCAACCGTATCCGGCCCTTATGTGTAGCTTTAACGGTATATTACTTTCAGTAATTTTGAGAAATAGAAAGTACTAGAGATTTTACATTGGCCCGTTGGGGGGATATATAAGCCTAGAGAGCATCAGTTCTCAGTTGTTTGTTCAGAACTGACTTCGGAATATAGAGATATCTGTGAGAGCTTCGCCTCTTAGATGTGCTTTGCATTACGCTGTGACGTTCTTAGTAGTTTGAAGTGTAATTACTGATTCTGTAAGATTACTGATTACTGATTTCATACTGTGAAGAGCTGTACGAGAGCTTTTCTGGAACTTTCTGGAACTGGAGCTTTCGAGAACTATAAAGTGTTTCTCTTTTGGAAAATGAATTTTATCAAGCTATCATCGGTTCTGTGTCCATTCAATCCTTTACGAGCCCATATAATTTTTATAGCGGCAGTATATTACAAACTACAATTATTTATTATATTTAAAGCGACAATATATTACAAAGAATTATATATTCATTCTAAATAAATAAGAGTTGAAATAAAATAAACTGATTAGATTATGGCATTTTAATTATTTATAAATAGATCTGTATATCATTTTAATATTAGTTTATTAAATATTTCAAGTTAGAATGATTAATATTGTTTTTCTCTTACTGCTCCCAGTTCCAGAATAATCCTGCGCAATATACATCGTTGGGCATCAGTCGGAACAATATGCCATTTTGTTCCATTCCCTCCGATTTCGGTCCAGGCACCTTCAGTGTTTTCAAGTCATTGTAGATTTTTTCCACGATCACAAAACCTCTTAAAATTCCTTTCGAACTGATGGGCTTTATGTAGTTTCACTCGACATTTTCATCGCGCATAATCGACATTTACAGAGTGATTTAGATTTCTATCCTATGTTATCAAAATGTGAAGAAATATTTTAAAGAAGGATTTAATGGTAAATCATTTGTAGAGATTATTATATTTTTATCTGACCAGTTATTTTGTGTTAAGTAGCTTTTCCAATTTTCTTCCAAAATGCTAATTTTTAGTTCACACGTATTCAAACGAGGCAGAAAAAATAGTGTTTAAAGAAAGAGTTTTAGATGTTTTTCGACAGAATGTGCTCCGCCTGCGGAAGGCCACGTTACTAGCTGCAATTCTACCCCAACAGTCTGTCTGTGGCGTTTTTTTATTGTTGACAATGGTGCTTACCACGCCGGTATAGATTTCAACTTGCGCGTTATTCATTTCTGTATAGCCTTTGGCTAACTTAAGATTTAAATTAGTTTTAATTTGAATCTTATCACTCTGAGTTAAGAAACAAATGCTGGCTGGTTTTTAACCACAAGAAGTGCCTTCTATTAAATTATTTTGAGTTCTGAATAAAAGGGCCTTTTTCAGCCTTCTTAAGTTCTGTTTCATCTTATATATAGCGATAAGTTCCTTACACATCTATTGGGGGATTTCCCACAATTTACACTTTGTTGCAGGAGCAATCCTTACATCTTTATTAAAATAGCTTGAATACCTGTAATGAAGATGTCTTGCATATCCATTCGCATAGAAATAGTTGCAAATATATCCCATATTTCCTTAAAATATATTATCGAACTTGTACCAATTTTTGTATATTTTATTAAGTTTATAGAGCTTTTAAACACATTTGTAACTAGCAACTTGGTAATAAAAGAAAAAATAATTCTTATCACTGAAATTTTAATCCTCCCCCCCCAACAAGATGACTCTAAATTATTCGAACGAAAAATTACAAGGTACTGTAATCACATTGCCTCAAAAAACATTATAATCAGTTTATTTATATTTAGATGGCTTAGTAAAAAAACAAATTGCAGTCGACTATTTTTAAATTATATTTATGAACACTCCTCGACTAGATCATGGCCAAGCCAAAATTCAAATGCAAAATCTCATCTTGAAAAATCCTTACCAAAATCATGTGATCCTCCAAACTACAGGCGAAGGCAATGAGCAAACAGAATTAAAACCAACCATTCATCGTTAATAAAAATTTTAAAAAAATTGCAGAGCTAAATATGAAGTAGCACGAAGTACGCTGAAAGCCAACTGGATTTAGTGGAACAATTTATAATGTATCATATAATCTGTATAGATAAAGAAGATCGTCTGTTTGTTTGTTCGCCAGTAACTTAGTCACTACTATAGCTATCGTCACCATACTTTCTAGAATTCGTTTCTGGGCTCTGGAAAAGGTCGATGTCTACGTTTTTCCAAAAAATGTAGCTAAAATCAGAAATATTAAATAAAAACTCGGAAAACCGCTAATTTTTGCCCTCATTTTCCGAGTGGCAACAGTATCGCAAGCTGGAGATGAAAATCTGCTTTATTTCAAAAGTTCTTGCCACTGCTCGCTTCCAAATCGTAGGGTTTATTAATAAATAATTTCTAAGTTTTACAACGAAATAAAAATAGCATTGCCAAACATTAAATACATTATTTCCGATTCCAAAAGTTCGTTGGAGCCATTTGGACTATTTTCATGCTCGTATGGCTTTAATCAGCTGAAATATTAATTAAAAACTCTGAAAATATTAATTTTCGCACTCATATTTCCAAGTGGCAACAGTTTCGAAGCGTTGGAGATGAAACTGCTTCATTTCGAAAAATGTTGCTACTGCCCGCTTTCAAATCGTAGAGTTTGTTAATCAAAAATTTGTATGTTTTACAAAACTTATATATATATAATATACATATATATAGAGAGAGAATTATATATAGGGAAGAATATTTGTTTGTTCGTTCGCGTTATTGATCCATTATTATAAACTTTTTGCCACGTTTAATCGACTCAAATTGAATATAAGTGAAATATTGGATGGAACTTGAGCTTTTATGACCACTTGATTCGAAAGACGAAAAGCATTAAAAACTGCTTGCCATTGTTGCTGATATACTGGGAGAGAATTAACTTATTTTTCTATCGAAATTTTTTATGTGGGTTCCATATCGCATTGGACTGAAAGATTTATGACTATGAATTGTATTTTTTTCATCCTTATTAGAGAAGGATTACAGGGGTATCGTTCTCTCTATTGTTAGATGCATTACTCTCAATCTAACTTAACTGCCATCGGGTACTTCCGTTAGTTCAATATATGCCATTAGTAGCACATGATTCGCCTACAAGGTGCCAGCAGGATAAGACATCTGAGCACTGATAGCTCGACTCGTTCATATCCCAAGCATTTCATACTTTTTCTCATCTGCTATATGCATACGAATTATTTTCTCTTAGAAAATCCTCCACGAAAGCATTTTCCATTATAGACAGACCGCTTTAACGGGCTTTACCATAATATAATAAATAAAATCCTTTGACATCTAATTCAATATATTTCGTTCTAGGGCACCCATAAGAAGTTCTCCATGTACTCTACATTTTCGAAAGAGTAATTATGCCACTGAATTATATATGAATTTTATACTTAATCATAATAAATCGGGTATAGAAATATTTATACATCACCCCAATTTGACCATACTTTGCTTGCATCTTCTCTTTTAACGTTTTTATTCTAAATAACATGTGATCATTTACAAACTTTGAGAGTTTTAAATACATATATAGGGTAGTAAGGAAAATATCTTTTGATATAAAAGTATCTCTCTTCTCTACCTAATGTAATGCAATATAAAAATCTCTACATAATACTGAGAATTTCGGTCTAATGTCAAGGAAATTCTGATAAAAGTTAAAGAGAGCATTAAGTTTTAGTCTAAAAGGGACACAAATGGAATATTAGTCTCGAAACGGTATTTTGCGTTGAACCGCTATGAACAGCTTATGACTTTTCAAATTTTGCCACCAAATATTATTGCTCTGTGTTATATTTAAAGGAATTAATAAAGAATCTGCATAAATGTATGCATGTTTAACGCACTGTGAGATAACAACGGTACCTAGAAACATCCATTTTTGAATAATGCAGTCTGCCACCCAAAGATAAGTACCTGGAAGCTCGAATTTTGAATTTCAAATTTGTTTTATTACTTATTTCACATTTTGTAAAACGCTAACGAATTTTTTTACTAAGAAATTCGCGAGCTGTGGCAATGCTGTACGGAAAAACATTTTTATCTCCTGCGCGCGAGCCTGTCTATCGGAAATTCTAAAGGTATTCTGTTTTTAAATATTTTGTGATTTTGCTATTGAATCGAATTTTGTGACGTAAGCGCCAAAAATGTGATATTTAACAAATAAATTAAGCACACAAAACATATATAAAAAATAGAGTAAAAACGTTTTGTAAAGTCATCTTAGTAAGAAAATTGAACATTGATATGATAAACTGAGAAAAGACTGAACCGAAAAATGTATGCCGACACATAACGCTGCATCGGGAATTCTAATAGTATGCTGCTTTCAAATTTTTTATAATTTTTCTTTTGAATTGTGTATGGCATAAGTGCAAAGAAAACGATGCTTAATAATAAAGCTAAAAGGACCCCAAAAAATGGATAAATAGGTGTGACTGAAACAGCAGACTGATAGACTTCGAACTCAACGAGAGCGTAAGAAACTTTAACAAACCCTTTTGGACGATCGTTAAAATCTGAAACCTTTTAGTATATGTTTTTTTTTCAAAGTTTTATGTTGAAACTAATTTCATTTACCATTCACAAATGCGTATTACTTTCAATATCCCTTATCGGTGATTGCCTTTCATTTATTTTAAAAGAACCACTGAAATTTAAGAAATTTAAGAAGCACAATCACCTACCAATTTTTCAACATTTCAAACATTTACCGTTAAAATATTTAGAAACAATTAGAAATTACGACTCCATTCCGGCTCTTAAATTCCATTTCCTGCTAATGCGTTAAGGATATTTTAACTCCACAGCACGCTAAATCGCGACGCATTATTTAACGCATTAAAAAATGGCACGGTCTCTCTCCCCAAATTAAGCCGAAGATTAAGAAATGAGAGATCGCGATATTTATTCTAATTTCCGCAGCCACATTAAAGGGATTTTTCCTCTCCTTTCCACCACCTGCATCTGTCTGCAATATTAAAATGAGTTAACAGAAGTATTTATTGTATTTCGGCGGCCTGCTCGAATTTACATTTGAAAGATTATTTTCATAATGACTTTAATCATATGTGCGTTTTTTCTCTCTTCTCGCTGCTTAATTCGGCATTAATTTTTTTCTCTACCTCTAGCGTCTTCCAAGCGAATACGTATATATGAATATATTCTTGAATTCTTTCTTTCCTTTTTTAATTCATTCATTCATTTATTTATTTATTTTCCGCCTGTAAGTAATTAGACAGTAAAAGCGTTAAAAAGAGCTCGCAAAGGGACAAGGTTAAAAAAAATTCCAGAAAAGACTGGGAAAATAAAATGCGAATTCGGAAGAGATCTTAGTGTGGAAAAAATGTTTAAAAAGGAAAAAATCACGGGAGATATAGTTGGAAAAATTTTTAGCAACAAACAAAAAGAAGATAAAAAAAGGGGAAAGATCTTGATTTAAAACCTTTCGTATCACATCTAGATAGAAGAAAGCGATAATCACAGCTCGACTGTAGCGCCCTCTTCTGCCTCTCCCAGGGGTGCTTAATTTGGTCAAAAAGGAGTTAAAAGACGTTTTGCTCTTGTATATGTGTCAGAAAGAAGGCGAGCGAAGGGACCTCATTATTATTCAAAATCAAGGTTCTGTAGTTCTCCTTCAGGACCCCTTGCTTCTTTACTAATGAATATGCATTTTTGGAAAGGGTTATTCAGCGGGTAAAAAGTGCTTTTAATTTAGACGAATGTGCTTTTATAAAGGTACGGAGAGATAAAACAGAACGAATAGCATGCAGCAAGTACAGGCTAAAAAAATAGTAAAGAATTTTTTGTAGAAAAAGAGCAGTTATAAGCCACATTAAAAAAAGGTGGGGGGACTGTAAAATGCCCTTTAGCATTTAGAACAGCATTTTATTATTCATAAGTTTTCCGGTGATGTGTGTAACATTTCAAAATATTTGTTCCGGGCTATAGGTATTCGATTTAATTTCGACGAGCATCTTAAATTAGAAATAAGGACGTTTGTTCAAATATGTTTAAATATGTTTGTAAATCGGTTCTGTTTGGTTTCTTTATATATAAGACTGATTTTTGTGCGTCAGCTATCTTCTACAGCAACCAAATAACATAAATAACATTTCACGATGTACGAGTAAGTGGCCAAGTGGATAAGATGGCCGAAGATTGGTGATTCGACCTTGGTTCGAACCCATGCGAATAAGAAGAGTTGCGGGTCTTTTGGTGATCCTGTCAGCAAGATGAGATACATGGGCATCTTTGTGGCTTTCTTGATATTAAATATGATAGACCGGGGGGAGGGCAAGATATACAAGTTAAACAAGATACTTGGACATCTTGGTGGCTATCGTTTTATAAACACTAACAGCAGAGAAAACCATACCGCTGTAATCCCTTTCTAATAATGATGCAAAAAATAAGATTCATAATCATACATTTTTCAGTCCGATGCGATATGGAACCCACATAAAAAATTTCGATAGAAAAATAAACTAATTCTCTCTCATTATATCAGCAACAAGGCAGGCCGTTTTTAATTAGTTTCGTCTTTTTAATCAAATGGTAGTAAAAGCTCAAGTTCCATCCAATATGTCACCTATATTCAATTTTAATCGATTGAATGTGGCAAAACATTTATCATAATGGATCAGAAATCAATAACGCGAACAAACATTCAAACACACAAACAGACAATCTTCTTTATATATGTAGATTTTGTAAAACTTAGAAATTTTTTATTAACAAACTTTGCGATTTGAAAAGCGAGCAGTAGCAACACTTTCCGAAATAAAGCATTTTATCTCCAACGCACCAGACTGTTGCCACTCGGAAAACGGAGCGCGAAAATTAGAGTTTTCAGAGTTTTTAATTAATATCTCGGCTGATTAAAGTCGTACGAAGATGGGAACAGTCGAAATGGCTTCCCTCGAATTTTTGGAATCACGAATAATATATTTAATATTTGGCAATGCTATATTTATTTCATTGTAAAACTTGGGAAATTTTTTATTAACAAACTCTATGGTTTGAAAGCGAGCAGTGGCAACGCTTCTCGAAATAAAACAGATTTTCATCTCCAGCTTGTGAGAGTGATGCCACTCGGAAACATGAGGGCGAAAATTAGCGTTTTTTCGAGTTTTTAATTAATATCTCTGATTTTAGCTACTTTTTTGGAAACAAATAGACGTCGACCTTTTCCGAGACCCAGAAAAGAATTGTAGAAAGTTTGGTGACGATAGCTATAGTAATGATTGAGTTATTAGAGGACAAACAAACAGACTTTCTTCTTTATATATATAGATGAATACGAGTCAGTTATCTCTAGACATTTCACTCAGTATATATACCTTTAAAGTTGGTTTAAATGTGCTTTGCCACAACTGGTAAAACAAACATTTAATGGAAGAGATTTTTGAAAACACAATATAAAGTATTACACTAAGTACAATACCAAATATACAAAACTAAGCACGACAAAAAACTGATTCGATATTTTTTCTTGCGAGACGATAGATTATATGCACATCTACCCAGTATGCAAAAATTCGTCCATAATATGTACATCCATCTTACCTCAGCAGAAACTGAATCCAAACCACAGTTCCCTCCGGGTTCGGGAACATTTGATGCTAAAGTGGTGTACTTCGTCTTGGATTCAGTATCCAGTGAGATGTCCTGGCTGTATGGAATCTCTGTTGAATAGTTGTATATTATAGATGATTCGATGAGAAATGGTAGTGCTTTTCTGCCTTGTCGAGAAGCAAACGGCCACCTATTTGCATATGTGCACGTAGTTTAAGTTTTGCATATTGCACTTAGTTTAAGTAATTACATTTAAGTAAGTTACATTTTTTCTCGCCTTTTTACTGCTAAATATATTTCATACGCTTAGCATTTTCATTCTTTCCTCTTATGGGAATGGAAGAAATGTCGGAACAAGAGGCATAGCGGTATGGCTCCTAGTATACTCTTCACGTCAGCCGTGACAATATGTTTGACACATTGGTCGCCATCAGAATGTGTTTGTTTAAAATGTATTCCGGGTATTTTTCTATGTGTAACTTATTTAAATAAATTGTTTATAAAATTGTATAGTAAGTATAATATTAAACTGAACATTAATACATTAAGTTGTGCTTCTACAGCTAGTAAGGTAAAAGGAGAGCAATAAACCTGCTTCGCTGCTGCTAAATAACTGCTGCTAAACCTGCTGCTAAATAACTTCGAGCTCTTGCTTTACATTCAAATCGAGTCTTTTAATACAAAGTATCGGTATGTTCTTTGAACGGTGTATATGATATTGATTATATACGTATTGATTTTACTGCCTTTACCATTTTGTTATGTGTCTTCGAGGCAGGAAGTTTGAACTAGCACGCAAGAAAGACACAGGCTTTTGTTGCTTGAGTAAAAACTCAAACTCATCTACGTCATTCATAATGGGACTTCACTACAATTCCCTAATTAAAATGAATTAAATCTTTCATGTCCACCATGTCCTCTTCCGAAAGTGACCAGTATTTTTGGGAATATAAATACATATCTGTATGGAAATATATTCGGCTAAGATGGTCACTTCCGCAGACGACCGGAATCATCAGGAATCATGGAGGATTGCTTCAGACAGGTTTGGCTTCGTTTCTAAAGCTTTATCCATTTTTAATCAATCTCAGTATTGAGAAACAACAGATTTTAATTCCTTTTCGTCTTCCTTGTATCAAGAATGTATAACGTTGTAATGTTTCTAACCACTTGTCTAAACATAGGAGAACTTACTGAACTACGTAGTGATTTATCGCCGAGTCCAAATGTGTAAACGACAAAATCCAGAGAAGGGTTAAAATACCCTTTTATTCATTCAAAGAAATAATGACAGTAGGTCTCTTTACGTTGCTTACAGGAAAGCCTCCATTTGGACTTTAAATTAAAACAGAAAATAAGAAATTAATTTAGTGTTAAACTAAACTGACTTAACCGAAGCTATACACAATTACCTAACGCAGCTGACCTTTGATTAAATTAACCGACGCAATGCCTTCATGGAGCAGTGAGCAATTAAAATCGTGGAGCAATTAAAATGTGCAATGCCCTCCTGGGGCTCGAACCTGAACTTCTCGAATACGCACCGAGTGTGCTACCGTTACACACGAAGGCATGCAGAAAGGAGGGAGAAAATACTTTATAACGTATAAAACAACAGTTTGGGTTAAGTCTAAGAAACTGGCATTTTTACGAAATCTATCAAATATACATCAGTTTTCTTAAAATGCAATTAATAAAATCGTTTACAAAATTCTTTTTGTTCTTTTCAGTTATTTTATTATCTACAGTTTATCCATCCGTGTCGAAATGCTAAGCTGCAATTCCCAGTTTTCTTCAGCACTTACGCAAAACAGCTTATCAACCGAAGCACTTCAATTAGGGTAGCAGCTCCATTCCACATCCTCCATAGCTTTGCTTAAAAACTCAATCGCATAGCAACCCAACAACACTTTACAATGATATATTCGAATACAAGGAGCTCACTGATGCTTCTTATCATTTATTATACCCGCCTCAGCATTCCATTCAGATCTTTCCAAGGACTTCTAAAAAAATAAACAAAACAAATTCGAAAACAGTAAAAGGGAGAAGAAGGGAAAAAAAGAAGAATAATCTTCTAACACGTGATAATTAACAGATACGATTCTTGCCACCCTATCTTCACTTTCTAAGAGGTCTGGAACAAACCGGTGACTCCAAATTCGCTTGCTAATTTATTTTTAAAAAGAAACCTTCTGCCTGGATTGACGTCTGAATTACCGACTCCATTGTTGGGCGCTTTTGAAAAAGACAAACGGTTAAATTGGATTTCAAACGGTAGAAAGGACGCTCGAAACAAAAGCTTCTCACGCCCCTTATCTATGTCCGCTTATCAATCGAAAACCCCCGGTGGAAAGCAGACGATCAGGAGTCAGGTGGTATAAGTCAGAGATCACATCTCTTCTTTTTTTTTTTTCTTTTTGCGTTGAAGTATGTTTCTAATTATGGTGCTGTAGGTCAAATAGGAGCATTTTAAATCAGATGTACTGTTTCAACATTTCTGTTCACGTCTTTTTTTTTATACAGTTCCATTTTGAAGACATGTGTATTACATTAAAAAAAACGGCTACTCGCTTTTATTCCTTAAACAATGTTAGGAGATATATCCGTCTGACCCTTGATATGTGTAATAGTTAGAAGCATTATTACCTGCCACTATTTCAAATTCGCGTACAATTTTAGAGATTTCAAAGAACTTAACAATTAATAGCTTACTGTTCACAAAGGGTCCCTGACACTTAGCTGAGAACCACTTAGGTGACAAGACACTTAGCCAACGGGACATTTAACCGATACGTCCATTTAGCCAACCCATACATATAACTGGCAGAACATTGAGCTGACAGGATAACATATAGCCGACGGGGATATTTCGCCTACAAGATATTTAAACGACAGCGTGTTTATCCGACAACACGTTTAGACGACATCATGTTTAGCTGATAACACGTATATGTAACGAACGAATTAATTGTCCGAAGACTTGACTTATTTATGTGCCTGTTTCTCATGGGATACTTTGGGCGTATTTTTAATGTCTATACCTGGTTTTACATATTTTAAAATATAAATGTATAGACATAAAATATATAGAAAAATAGATCGGAATTGCTAAAGTAATAGAAACAGAAATCCACCAAAACCACTTTGCTTCGAATTCTTTCTCCAAAGGCAGAAGGAAAAGTGAAAATCGGCGCGAAAAATAGGCGCTTAAAATTACATTTGCAAAGATTTTCATTAATCACCGGGCCTTCTGAAGCAAGGAGGGGGTGAAGTACCAGCGAGTGTGCCGCCGCGCAATGGCTGTTTCATTAAACGCGTATGCAAATGAGAGAAGAACGAACAGTTCGACTGAACAAATGGGATGATGGCCGGAACATTTTGTTCTATCTCTTCACTCAGGATTTGGGACTTTTCGACTCTCTTTCTTTTGTCAGAGGAAGACTAGCAGGGATTGCTTCTCTGATAACGCTGTCTGATTTGTTCTATTTAAAGTTCCGAAAAGTCAAGAATACCTTCCAGAGGGATGAGTGATGTGGGACTCTTTGTTTGAGGATAGACCGTCTTTGTTTTTGTTGCCTTAGACATTTTTATTACTGCTTTTGTTTAAATTCGCTTCGAAAACCTCGCCTACGTTATATATGCTACCAAATATCTTAAAAACGTACTAAGATATAGGAAATCAAGACATGCTACTCTTGAGCCCTTTTTATGCAATGGTAAAGATACTCAACTTGAAATTTTAAAGTCTTGGAATAGACTCAGAGAATTCTTAACACAAAAAATCTTGATTTAAAAAGACATCCAAACTGTGACTACACTATTTGAACTATCTGAACTTTATGTTTTATATCAAAGAATTATTTCTCCCTGAAGATTCGTCGTGAACAATCCGAGCACAAAATAAAATACGGGGAATTATAGGCAACTGGTAAGTATAATTCGTGTTGCCAGTCGCTAAAGCAAGGGAGATGGCTGCACTCACTTAAAGAAAGGGGATCTCCGGTTCACATATTAAATAATGAAACGTTTAAATCCGTCAGAATGGTAGGTGCCTCTAAATGTGAAAAGAAATGGTTAAAACCTTTAGTTCAAATTACAAGATATTACTGTCATTATTTATTGTGAAATTTTGCTCCCTTCGCCAAGCTACGCCACTGTTCTAATCAATGTTATTCTGCTGTAAATTTTTTGCATAATGATTCCGTAACAGCCATTAAAAGTTGAACACTTTCTACAGAAGGCAGACTTATAAGAATGCTTAACGTCGTTTTAAACAATATAGGATTTTTGCTCATAGTTCAACAAAACTACTAGAAAAGGATTTATGTTACATAAAAGGTGCTAAGACACCAGCTTCATAAACATGTTAATTTTTAGATCTATTTTAGTAACTTCTAAAGAGTTAGATAATTTTATGGTTAAAGAATGCTTTGTTTACGAGCATAGACACGTTAATTATACTAACCGTAAAAAATATCGAAATAGATTTTGGTAGAAATATGCTCTTGACTACCTCTGAATGTACTTCGATGCTTTTACAAAATTCTCTTCGTCTGCGGTGGCTGACCAGCGGCCACAGCAGACAGGATTCTGTAATTGCACACGGAAAATTCAAAAAAGGGAAAGA
>KK114171.1:25314-50949 GCA_000611955.2 Stegodyphus mimosarum | reverse complement strand
TTCCAGTGGCCGAGCGATGAAGTCTCTAAACGTTGGTAGTTCGGTCTGGAGTTCGAGTCCTGTTCAATGGTCTGGCTACATGAGCGTTTTCGTGCTTTTCTCTATGTATAACGTGTATGCGAGTCAGTTTCCTTTAGAAGTCCTCCACGAAGGTATCTCTCTTCTTAGGCAGATAGCCCGCGAGGGCTTTACCATGATTAAATATATCATAGCATACCATAACTCTCTGTACGCAAACAGTACTTTTAAGTTAGACTTTGAATATAAGGTGAGCAATAATAAAAAATAACGGAGAAAGAAAAGTTAACTGAATTATTTTCGTACATTGGACAAAGTCTTAAGAAATAATGGGTAGAAGAAACTGCATTTCTCATTTGTTATATACATAAGAAACTGATTGAAACTTCCCATTCTTCTTGAGTTCGAAGTTATTTACATAAATTACAAGCAACATGGAATTAAAAAACGTTAATTTCCCATGCCCATTCTTTTACAAAATCCATGAAAAATAGCACTTGGAAAGGAATGCATATGCCATCGGTTATAAAATGATGAGAAACTGACTTCAGTTCTTTAAACTTATTATTAGTTATTCGAATTTAGCAGTAAATAAAAAGTAACAAAAAAACTAGGAATATCGACTTAATTATCTAACATTAATTTTTAGACGAATTCATGAAGAATACACCTGCTGTCGTTTATAGACCCACGAGAAACTGACTTCAAATTCTTCTAGGCTTAAAATTTAAATTTAATCGCATAGTAAATAAGCTGATCTTTTCTTATTTTCAGATTAAGGGATGATCGTGTGGACGCTTCAGAAGCAAAGGACAGAATGTATTATGACGTATCCAGGGCGAAGGATAATTACGTCAATGGTATGTGTTACATCTAATTTTTTTTTACATATGTAGAACTTAGTAATTTGGAAAATTAAAGCATGTTCATGTTCATATGTTCTTGAAGCCCTACTTGTTATCCAAAAGGGCAATTTGCCCAGAAAGGCTGTTAATTTCGTTCCGGCATTTTACGTCGCCCATAACAAAACAGCGTTTCACTTTTGCGTTGCCACCAAATATTAGAGCCCTGCATTATATTTAAAGAAATTAAATAATGAGGAATCTGCATGAATGTATGTATGTTTCTCGCATTGCGAAAAAACAACGGTACCCAGAGATATCAAATTTTGAGTAGCGTATTCCTTCACTTGAATATGGGCTTCTGGAAGCCCAAATTTGGAATTTCATTTACTGTCTATTTCACATTTTGTAAAACTCAAACGAATTTTTTATTAGCAAACTCAAGGATTTCGAAGCGAGCAATGTACGAGAATTTTTTTTTTATCTCCAGCGCGCGAGACTGTATATCGGAAATTCTAAAGATGTGCTTTCTTAAAATTATTTTGAGATATTGCCGTTGCATTGAATTTTATGGTTTAAGTACATAGACCATGATACTTAATAAATAAAGGTAACGCACAAAACGTTAAAAAAACGCCCCTTTGGGCGTAATATAAAATCTGAAAGCTTTCAGACTTTTTTTTTAAATTTTGTTCTTACACCTAACCTCTTGCAATAAAAGTTTAATTCACCTTTTGCGTCGATTGACACGAACTGCATGGCGTTATCACTATAGAAATCCATCTTCAAATCAGCAACATTGTATGCGTACGAAACGTTCTATTTTCATTGCGTACCTAAGTCCTTCAAACACTTATATAAACTATAATTAATGTTTTTAAAGTAAATAATGCAGCGCATTTAAAAGTATAACAACGAATGCAAAAGTCACAATATGTAAAATGACGGAAATGAATTATATGGTTATTTCGTATAAGAAGTTACATATTGTCAAGTTTGAATAAACGTTTTTCAAGAAAGATTGTCCCTGAAAACGTATTCAGTATAAAAATATCTAATTGGTGTGGTATAGGTCCTGTCAAATAAGCAACTTGTTTCTTATATTGAATAATTTTTATTGTCAATTTTTAAACAGTTAGTCTAAGAAATCTTTTAAATTTTGTCACTATACAGAGCTTCAAGATGAACACCTGTTTCAAGGTAACGCGGCCATTGCAGATTGAAGTTTTACGAATATGTCTGATTTCTTTTTAAATTAGCTAAAATATACAATGAGGATTGTTTTGGGATATGAGATGTTGGCATTATTAGATAGACCCAATGCCTTATTGTAAACGCAAGACACTTCATAGCTAGATCAAACATTGACAGTTTGCTACATTTATAAGAATATAAAAACATACATCCATATTTAAAGCTTCTAGGAAAATTTGTATTTAAAGGTTTAAATAAAGCTAAAATAAGTTATCTTTTAGTAAATTAATTAATATTTCTTTCTTTTTTTATGCTCTTACCTGAACGGGCCAACTTCAGATTTATCAATCTCAATAAAATTTCGAGAAATATCTCAGATCTATTGGTTGTTAGTGTTCAGAAAGCTGTGTAAGATCTGAATATTGGAATCCATTTTCTTTTATTCACTTTATTAATGTAATCTAGCACAACAAAAATAAACGAAGTTATCTTCAGAAGAGATATTTTTATCAACTGCTAATTGTATTGCGGTATAATTGCGAATTATACCTTTTTTTAAATTTCGCTGTATTGCTTTGTACTGTATCCAGATGTACGCAGCTTCAACCCATGGTGGCACTGAAAATTTAAGTGATTTTTTTTATTGTTTGTTTCAATGACATTAAAATAAAATTAAGTATTTTAAAAAACTAGATGGTACTTAACATTAAAACATTTTTTTTAATATTATTTTTTCTTCAGGTACCGGTGGCAGTGGTCACAGTCCCGTGCTTAATCTCTCCCAAAACAGCACCCGCGGTGGTGGTGGAGGAGGTGGCGGCGGCGGCGTGGGAGGAGGAGGCGTCGGACTGCACGGAGGGGAAGGCAGCGGAAGTGAAGGTGCCTATAACGATGGAGCGGACGACGATTACAGTGACGATGACGACGACGACAGAGACCAAGGTCTCGAATAAAATAGAGTGTGATATGCGAATATTTATACAGTCAATCCCCTAAAAACTTTATGAAATCTTGTCATTAATGATAAATTTAAATTAAACAGTGGTAACCGTTTGTTTTCGTTGAACAGAGAAAATATAGTTTGAAAATATAGTTTTTCCTAGAAATGTTTTCAGAAATTACATAGTTTCTTATTTTTAATGATATATTTATTAAAGCCTATTACAAATCTAATATTTTTGTAAAATATTTTAGTTTTTAATTCATTAAGTTTCATTTGATGAACTTACTCTTGAACAAACTTTACAAGCTGTTGGCAAGCAATTGATATTTAGAATAACAGATATAAATAAATAACACATTAAAAATATATTCATAGTAATTTAAATTAAATTTTTAATTAAATTGCAATGCACAATTATATGCACTCATCAGAAAATGAACTGAACTAACAACTGTTTGCATATCGAGCTAAAATTACACTAAAAAATAAATTCTTCCAGTAAATTCGAAGTGCTATATTTTTAATGGCATAATTAGCTTATGAATAATGACAATGAAATAAATTTTGAAGTCAAATTTTAATTAAATATTTTCTTATTAGATAAGCAGAAATTTCTTGCTGTACACCAATAATGCAAGAAGAAAATTTAATACGTATATCTTTATAATATAGTATTTTATCTGATAGTAACCTTTATAACAAAAATACCTCTGATATCGACTCTAAAGAATTCAAAGGCAATAGACATTTAGTTGGAAATAACTTAATAAGACGTATTTGTATTAAATCTGAATACTGGTATTAAAAGCATTTTTATGAAAAGATTTTAAAATATATTACTATTTTTATATTAGTTAAGATTAATTTTAAAAAATAATTTTTTGTCAAAGAAAAAATTGATTCTCGGGGGAAAAGAAGGGAATTACACTCAACAGATTTTATTTGATTCTTAATCGAAGCCAAATAGTATATAAGTAACAAATTCTGTTGATTCCTAATCGAAGGCAAATAGTATATAATCAACAAATTCTGCAGATCTGTTGACTGAAAGCAGTAAAGACAATGGTATAATATTTTGTGTCTATCAAAGCTATGGCCGAATTAATATGTAAGCAAAACAATCGTCATTTATAAAATCAGAACCACGTTTTAGTATGTGAGAAACAATAAACCTATGACACATTTTTCGAAACGCTTTACAACTTCAAGAACAATTTTGCTAGAGTTTGCGCCATTAGTACACAGCCTGCATATGGTTGCGTTTTACGGGTTCGTGGATTTGGTGTGATTGATGACAACACAAAACTCAAAATACAATTTATTCCTCATTATTACACAGAAGGGTTCCAAAGACATATTTACAGTCGTACGAAAACTGCGATAAACACACTGAAGCAATCAGCAACACAGCCTTCAGATTACAACGGTAAAGAGAGCTTCACGGCAACGCAGTAAATTACAGCTCCCGGCTCCTCCGATCGCTCTCCATCTAATCTCTGAACTCAAGACACTACTATTGAACTCAACTTACTCGCCAGATACTCTACTCCGCGTACGTGCAGGGTGTATATAGCTTTTGACCTGTCTTCGAGAACACTCTCGGAAAGCCGGTAAGAATTCGTTCTAGAATGTTCTCTCTCCATCTGTGGAATATCGCCAATTTTGTCGCAAATGTTGCCAAACGAGTGATTTCCCGTCAAATCTGGCAACCCTAACTTCGCTTTGCGGGTAAGCTATCTTACCTTCGTAATAATATGTTTTCGCAGACGTAACCCAGAAGTCGGATGCGACTACTCAGACGATTAATTGCAGAAACCACATCAAAAACATTCCAGTGACAAACAGTGCAATATACACAATTTATGTTACATAAATTGGCAACAGCTTATATCGGAAATAAAAGAAATTTGGCTTAATGAAAGCGAGTGCTAGTTTCCTGTCTCAGTGAAAACAAAAGCATGTGCTTTCAGACAAGGGAAAAAATGTCATTCACGGACAAATTTGCAATTTATTTTTCAGAATATTTGTAATTATTGTATTTTCAGTACTTTAATATTTGAATACTTTGTCTATACTAGGGGGAAATACCTATTATTGTTCTCTTTATAATGTAATTTAAATCCATCTCATTACTAAATAAAAGCCCAATGTTTTATTTTTATATGTACTTCGTTAGTATAGTATTTCTCGATTGTCTTTTACATATTTTTTCTCATTCTCAATTGATTATTCTCTGTTATGAATCTCAGATTTCAGCGACCACCCTGATGTTAGCAGCACAGCAAATGGAGAGCGGCTTCCCCCTAGTCAAATGTTCCCCTTCAGTCACCTGGCAGTGGACGGAGGATCCCCAACCGGGCAAGTTGTATCATCAATAGAAACATTACTCAGAAATATCCAGGGCCTGCTGAAAGTGGCTGCGGACAACGCTAGGCAACAGGAACGGCAAATAAACATTGAAAAAGGTGAGGCAGTTATTGTTATATAAGAAATGGAAATTATATAAAACTATACTGTTCTTATATAATTTCTACAACTACGGACATGAACACAAAGTATGCTTACGTGCGATGTCAATATTTTACTTAACTCATTTCGATCTATAAATCGAAATCAAGAACAGATTGTCAAGATGTATTTTCAAATTCCATAGCCGTATAATTAATTGCATTTGCAATCAATTATATTTAGATTTTAAAAATGGACTTCATTCAAACGTACTGTTAACGCATCGCAAATGGGTTGTAAGTTTATTTGTAATGATTTATTATAACTAATAATAGTAAGATTAATGATTTTTAAGCAACCATTTATTGATTTTTAAATAAGTATGATAGCATTTAAACTAAATACTACCCTTGGTTATAAATTTAAAAGGAAGGTACTACCACGTTAATGAGCCTTAGTTCGAATACCGTGTGAACTTCGAAGTTTATAACACTCTTGTTTACGGCTAAGACACATGCAAGCTATCGAGAAGATAGTCCTTTTGTACAATTGGTGGCAATTAAGTAAGCTTTGGGCATCACGTTCCGTTTGGCATTTAAGCCGACACTATACTGGTCGTCAAATTTGACGCCTGCTAGTCACACGGGCTGCCCGTCGTCCAAGGACATTACCCAGAAAATTTGGGGCGCCACCCCCAGGTAATTACCGGGGACGTTACACCGAGCTACTAGAACCTTAAGTACCATACCCACGGGCCGACCGAAAAGCGGTCTTTCCGGGACCTACCACTAGCTACGTTATTTGTATACCCGGTGGCCGAGACTGCCTAGGTACAGATCCTAGCCAGTAGCTTCTCTACGTCGGCCCTCGGGGTAGGACAACTGGTGGTAAGGAAGAAGAGTACGAATCTGTTTCTCAAAATCTGGAAGTGTGCTGAACGAAGTTTTATTTTCAATAAAATGTGCGAGAGTCAACGCAAATTACATTCGTGTACTGCTTACGATTCAACCTGGGATTTTCCAAATGGACTTAGAATTAATTATAAGAACAAATGGTAATTATTGGCTTTCTGACACTACGTTTAAATTGCTTATAATAAAGTCCATGACTAGAGCCCAGTGCTGCAGCATCGCTTGTACCGGCTGTATGAAATCGAGTTTATTTTCCATTATACGAGTAAAGTCATGTGATTTCTGATGCCCGAAGTGCAATAGTTATTGATAATTTCGTGCTGGTAGACCCGAAGAAATAGCAGCAATATATCATTTTTGCAATTTCGTATGTTCAAAAATTTCTAAAATAACTACTGCTCGCACTTGTATCCAGTGCAGAAGCTAGTTATTTAATAAAAGCAGAAATGTTCTTCATTTCACAAAATATTTTTTTTTAGTTTACAGCTCTTGAACGACCTTATTAGGTCCAGAAATTAGGTAATTTGGGTTAGTAGATTTTTAAGTTCATAACGTCGAAGAAATTGCTGCAATTATGTTTTCTGTCGTAAGTCACTTACTTGAAATAGTGAGTGTTTCAAATTATTTTCCTCGAAATAGTGGCTTTTATAAGCAGTCTCGTTTGAGCATAAATGCTGAACTTTAGCTAACTGCAGAAATATTTGACTTTAGCTAACTGCAGCACATATTCTTTTTAATCACATTCTATCAGCATTTAATGCTTTGAGTTTTATTTACGCATAACCCGGATATTATCGATGATATATAAGTACCTGCAATGCAGGGTTTTAGTTAGTTATTAGAGATTTAACTAACATATGAAGTAAGTCAACGAAATTCTAATTAAAATTAATTTATTCCACTACTTAAGGCTAGATTCTATAATACATTGCAGGATGATGCTAAATATAAACCTGCGCTAAATTTTTGTTGCTTTCTATTCAAACTGGTGAGTAAAAGTAAGCAATTCTTTCTCCATCCGTATGAGAAAGGATGATAACTGTATTGAAAAGCAATGAAAGCGTAATCACGCTCTTTTATTTACTTCCTATCGGCTTCGACAAAGGCACAAATAAGCAGCGAAACAGAATATTTACGGAACTCCTTACTTCCTTCGATGTAAGTTACCTCCTACTCTAAAGAAGGAAGTCAGAAACAGTGAGGGGGAAAAAATTGAAAACATCACCCGTTTTCATATGCGTCTTATCTCTGAAAGATCATTTTATGGTCAAGTCATTGTGGGGCATCGGGACCCCTTGCAAAACTCTCATTCCTGTCTTCTCCATTTTATGACTAAAACACACATCCTCACGCACTCCACTTTCTCTTGATTATGCACGCTTGCTTGGAAAAGAAAAAAAAATGATGTTGAAAAATACAAATGCATAAACACGGAAAAATAAACAAAAACAAAAAAAAATAACTGCCAAAAAAAATTGAAAAATAAAGAGAAAGCAACAGAGTCGGCGGGAGGGTTAAAAAAAGGGCAAAAAGATGACTTTCATTTTCAACTGAAGAACTACCTTATTCGCACTCATTCTGGAATCCTCCTCAATTTGGAGCCAAGATTTGATCTCGCTGGCTAATCTGGATGTAGAACTCACCCAGTGCGGAGGAACAAGGGGGCAGGCAGGGAGCTGCAGATAACAAGGGGCAGCGGTGCCTCATTAAAAGGAAAGTACACAAAATGAAAACTCGTGTGAAAAGCTCTTCATCAGGCTTGGCGTGCGATCGCCGCCATCAACCGCCTCGTAAACTCCTTCACGACCGCCTTTTACGACGGGTCGTAAAAGGCGCGCTTTTCCAGAGCCAGAACTCGGATAAAAGCCGAACGAGAGGTTGCCACACTTGGCCGGTTAGCACCCAAATTGCGACATGAATCAAATGAATGCTGGTCAGAAATCTGGACCCCCCCCCCTCCGAAGAAAAAAGGAAATTCTGTTTATTCAAATAAACCCCTTTCAAACAGCTTTTTTTCCGAAATTTATAGGCACAGAGGAAAAATTACCGTATGAAGTTTAATCGTTCTTATAAGTATTTTCAAGCGTTTTATGAAGTGATTGACCGAGATCTCCTATGAAATGTTTTGAGTCCGTATGATAAGTCTCAGGGCACATGTTTACCAGTTTCTGAAAATCATTTAATGATTTGGGGGCTTTTAAGAACGCCCGACACCGATCCATTACGACTTTGAGCGACATTATAAATTTGCCTCTGTAAATGCATTAAATTCCATTTGCTACTCGAATAACTTAGAGACAATTATTAAATTCTTGCCATGCTACTCCTAGCATATAGAGTCGTCTGGCAAAGAGGCACAAAATTTTCACGGCGAGGATTGACAGCTTCTCCGTTATTCGATCGACACCACAGCTCAAACCCGGTTTCGATCTCATGCAGTTATCCTAAAAAATAATACTAAAGATTTGATCAAATTTTAACCTTTCAAGAAGTTCCATACTCACGCAGCTTTAGTTCTGAAATTTATAAATATAAAGGGACCACTACCACATGAGATCACATTATTATTAGACTGCTTCTTCTTCTTTTCCTGATTTTTAGCATGTATAAGTAAATACAAGATAGTTTTCTTCCTAGAAAGTGTTTTCTCATTTGACAGAACTAATACTAATAAACTAAATCATCCAATCCAGTTCAGCATACGTAGGTGAGGGGATGCGACTGGTATGTTACTGCTCTCTACGTTCAGAAGACAGAAATCGGCTTCGATCCTACGAGAATATCGATTTAAAGCCAATGTTGTTCGTCCGTCGTAAGTCCGTTTCCATACGTCAGTTTGTTCTATGCAAGTTGCTAAACAAATTCTGTCTCTCGTCATAATGTGCCGCTGCTAATTTCAGGCCTTGTCTCTGCTATGCCGATGTCGATTGTATGTAGCTGCCGATTTTAGGCTAATGTCTATCCTATGCTTACGAAAATTCTGTGCAGGTAATTCTGTAATGTCGGTTTATCCTTTTACGGATTATTTCAACATTGTTCATATTTCTTTCTTATCCTGCTGATCGTATGTAGATAACTATCGTCAGTCATACGCCGGGGTGCCATTTCTACTTTAGGCAGTGCCAGTCTATAAGGTGAAATGTGAAATGCGGGGAGGCCCGATCCGCCTAGTCTTTAAAAGACCAAATGATCTTAAAAGGGTCTCCCTTTCCCAATCCCTCAGTCTATAAGGTATTTTCTCCCGCCTTCTTAGCATGCCTTCGTGGTGTAATGACCAGCACACTCGGCGAGTACTCGAGTGATCCGAGGTTCGAGTTCCGGAGAGATCACTGTTCATTTTTTAAATCTCCTAATTCAAAAATAAACTAATGTCTCTACAGTGGCGCCCGAGCTAAAATAGGTGGTGGATGATGATTCTCCACCACCAGGATTTGGCGATTGGGCTCCTTAATCCCCAATCACCCTATAAAAGGGGAAGTATATAAGGTATTTCTCCCGCCTTCTTAACATGCCTTCGGGGTGTGATGGTCAGCACATTCGTCGCGTATTCGAGAGATCCAAGGTTCGAGTCGTAAGGATATTGCTCATTTTTCATGTCTCCTGCTTCGAAATAACCTAATGTCTCTACAAGTCTCATGCATTGACGATTCTATGATATTTCAACCCTCTTGAGTGTGATTCTTGCACTCAAGAGGCCTGTTCCGTTTCTGTCACGGGTGTGTCTCCTGAGTCTTGGACCCTATGGAGTGTCGATTCAAAGTAGTGTTTATCTTTAGATTCAAGCTCTGTCGTGCTTTGGTATTTGCGGTTTATCAACGGTTGAAAAGAGGTTTTGTAAAGTAAAATGCTTTGTAACTCCCATAATACGATTACATAAAACAGGGTAAATGCTTCCAATAGTATGATTGCACGGCAACCTGGGCTATTAGTTAAAGTGGGTATACACAACGCTTTTTTGATGAACAACACGATTTATGTTATCTTAATACCCCCCAAGACTGTACTCAATACTACAGAGCACTCTAAGAGCATTTTCTGCATCATCTCTTGAGGATTAGACATAGCATCAACATTCTTTGGATGAGAGAGTTAAGATGGAGAGAGAACTGAACTCTAACTGCACAATGCAGGGAACTAAATTTTTCTATATAATAAGGTTGCGCAAGTCGTACCCCCTAAAAATATATATGCATCGTAAGATATATAAAAAAATTCCATACAATCCTCTCGGATAAAATTAATGAAATTTATGCGCACGAACTTCATAAGACTTTGAAAACCAGTATTATTAGACGTTCTAAGTACCACCACAGCTTATGAGTGCTACGTTTGAAATTGGACACCTATAATAACACTTTCTTTTTCCTAATTAATTTAGTTATGAAATTAACTACAACAATGATCACAAAGATATTTTTTTTTCATTTTCTTGTCAACTCCAATACATAAATCGTGTACCCGTTCTTTGCATTTTAGTCACTGAATATATTCTCTTCGCGGTCTTCCACGTATACATTACAGGGAGGCGAACACGATGTGAAACAACATGTCGACTAGGGAATACCTCGTTTTGCTGGAAAAGGGGAAGTTGACGTGATATTACGCTTAGTATTTAAAAGGAGCAACCTTACCCTATATTTATTTAGCGGTGAGAATGTCTCAGCGCGTTAATGTATAGTTTACCATATCTATGTATGTCACTCAGATATTTAAAAATAATAATAAAAGTTTGCTCGGCGAATGCTACAGAGAATAAAGGGCCATTGGTGAAGAATATTATTTCTTAGTTTAGGGGGAGTACTGGTAGTTCAACCTTTGGTTAAATTTCGAAAAACGGGGTGATTGCCTTTATGTGTAACGCAGAGTATGAAACGCTACATTCACACATCGATGAGCGAATACGATACAATGCTCCGTTCTTAACATAACTATGATCCAATTGCCAGTTAAGCCTTTTGAAAAGAATTTTACCCTCCACGAAAGTATCCGTTCCTTAGACATATAGCCGTAGCAAACATTCCAATAAATTCCTACTCTGAAGATTCGTATTACTAACCTTTATAATGTATAATATGGTTACATGGAAAATGCCGCCGCTAAAGAATGTTCTAACCAGCTGGGCCATTTCTTCAGGAAACAGCCCTAATATGCTTTTTCGTAATCTAATAAGCCCAAGTGAATCCAATCTAAAGCCTGGAAAACGAAACAAAAAACCTGAATCTCATGTCAATCTTTCTGAAACATTTTAGGCCAATCTGTAGAGACATTAGGTTATTTCGAAGCAGGAGACATGAAAAATGAGCAACGCCTTCGCCGGGAATCGAACCACGGACCTCTCAGTTACGCGTCGAGCATGCAGACCACTACACCACGAAGGCATGCAAAGAAGGCGGGAGAAATACCTTATATACTCCCCCTTTTAAAGGGCGATTGGGGTTTTGGGGACCCAATCGCCAAATCGCGGTGGCGGAGAATCATCATCCACCACCTTTTTAGTTCGGGTGCCAGTTGTAGAGACATTAGGTTTTTTAGAAGCCGGAGAGATGAAAAATGAGCAACGCCTTCGCCGGGAATCGAACCACGGACCTCTCGGTTACGCGTCGAGCATGCAGACCACTACACCACGAAGGCATGCGGAGAAAGCGGGAGAAATACCTTATAAATCCTTCCTGTTTAAAATGCTTTTGTGTAACACCCTTTTCCGTTTTTCACCCCAATCATATATTTTATGTATGCATATATATTAAACTGATATCATATAATTATAATTAATTTAATTAAATCGACTTTACGATTGCACAAATTTACGAATACGAATAATAATTAAAATAATATTTCATCTTCTTCCCAAAAACAATTACCGTATACACACTGTCACAAAATAATAATGATAATAATAATAATACCATACAATAAAGATCAGTGCTCTAGGTAATACAATAATCATAATAATATTTTAATATGTAGTCAAACAAAAGCTTACTGAAATAATTTCTTACAAAGCCATAATCTAAGTTATTTTAAAATCAAGGTTAAGATTTATTAATAGAAGTCATATATAATCTTAAGTGTTCAACAAGTTGCAAGCGAATTTGATTTCGCATTCGTAACCTGTAATAAAAAGGTGTCCTTCAAACATCTACACTTTTTCTTCGTTCATGGCTTCTGAAACAGAGTCCCAGCCCAACCCGAACATTTTCCAATACATTCTCCGTGAATACACGAAACCGGATAACGAATCCCATAGAAAGCAAGTCATTCGTGTAACGGACATAATTGTGGTTAAATTAAATACAATATAAACGTTAAGAAAGTTACGAATATTGAATAAAGTTTTAATAAAGTATACTGCACATTTCAGTATTGTATTATTTAATAAAGTAATGTAACACACATTTTGTATAGCAAAATAAGAATAACTTATTCTTTCCTGTACGTTTGAATTTTTTTTTGTATATGCAATTGCGTCTAAATACGCACCAACACGGTCTCACTCTTTTTCGTGAACTCCGTATTAGGCGGGATAAGTAAATTCGACAGAAAAGAGATTTTGAATGTAGTGATTGAAGTCTGACTCGAAGCCTTACTGGTCTCATCTCGACTTTGAGGCGTGACTTTTCAATACTAAGCATAGGTAAAAGATTTTTATGAACCTCTAGTTGTCGTATTCGTTCGTGACAATATATCCCAGAACCGAGGCCTCTGAAGTACTGATCTCAGCTCTGAGATTTTAGACTAATCTGCAAAAGAGAAAAACTAAAGCGAAGCGCAGTTCGTACAACATGAAGTACTAACTCAAAGGGTGGTAGAAATAAAAATAAGTTATTTACCTATTTTCAAGCAATATTAGGATCACCATTGTTAAACGTTTGGAGCATTAATGCTAAACAAGAAACTTACTCGGAATACAATAACAGAGTTAATAACATGGCATTAATGAGAGTAAGAACACTTCTACAGGCAAAATGGTATCAAATTTAATAGATAAGTATGGGTATGAAAACAAAAGATGTTAAACAAAGTATATCATGGTGCAGATAGCCACAGTGCCCTGGCATAGTATTTAAAGCTATTAAGCAGAAGGGTTCTTTTGAGAACCGAGAACTTAGGCCCTGCATTAACCATTCCTGTTCTGGTTTATTTCATTATATCGCCTTGAAACGAAGGAAGTTATTGCTGTAGAAAAAAGTTTCGGGAAATTTTGAGCCTCTGTAATTCACAATATTATGGGCCCCCATGTGCCTTTGTGTGCATTTCGAAATTTACACTTTCTTTCCTTCTCCTCTGGCCTCTCTGTTGTACAGATAATATAACTCAAACCGTGTATACTGACACAACAGACGCGGATGCATTTTGGTATACTGCCTAGAAGGTAACCTTTAAGAGTGACTGGTTCCCTGACCACAAAATGCCCTCTCCCATTTGCAAAAAGAAACTTTTCTTAAGATAAGCAAAATCATGCAACAGATTAACAATTAGTATTAAATCAAATAAAAATCACAGCTATGATAAAAAATATATAAAATTATTATCGCGTTACTACATTCCTTTGAGGTATGTCTTGTGTAGACAGCGACAGAATTACATCATGCAGGTTTGATACTGACAGTAAAAAAGGATATGAAAAAGAACAAAAAAATATGCGGAACACTAATACTTTATCGTATAATGAAAGCGTACTGTCTCAGGATGCAATCAGCGTAGAGAAAATAGCAATACGCGTGTGCAATATAAAAATATCATCCTAAAACAAAATTAAACGAAACGGAAGTAGAAGCTGTAGTGCACAATAGCAGCTTCAGTATTTCGCAATACGTGTTTAAGGTATTCAGCTAATCAAGAATAAAAGAGCTTTACTGAAAACTAAATAAGAAAACCTTTTACACCTACAGTTAAAGATCACATAAAGATTCTTTCACTATTCAGCAACTTAATGCCATTATTTACACTTCAAGTGAGTTCAATTATTTAAAGCAAATAAATTCGCTTTTAAGCGATGCTGAAATTTATAGTAAACAATACACAATTACAATAATTTCAGATGTCATTTACAGTATGCTATACCAGATAATTATGAGGAACACAGTTCCGCCCCGCTTCGCTGGAAATTTAATTAGGTCAAGAATTTTCTTCTCTATTTGCTTTCTTAGCTTTTATTGCATAACGAATGTAGCTTTACGTTATTTTGTAAGCCTCATGTATGTATAAATCTATTGGAAGTAGGTGAGGAAAAGGTCACGTAGAGCTACGAATCTGTTGAAGCGTTTACTTGTAACATGTAGTCCACTTTTGGTACCACACTTTTTGGTAGCACACTTCTAAACATGCGATCCGTTTCTGGAAGACCAGTTTTAGAAAAATGTAAGTGTTTCGCTTTCTAGAAAGCTTATGAAAAGAGATAACAGAGTAAATGGATACGATTAGACCATTAGCAAGAATGTTATAATCCTGTAGCCTTAATGTAATTGTGTAAAGTTATCGTAACAGCAGAGCACAGAAAGTATGTAGGATACCTGAACTGTATTTTTAGTTGTCATTAACAATAGCTCTCCCACTGCTACAATAGGGGAGATTGATACATACACACATGCATTTCAGAGTGCATTATCAGAATAAATCAGAGCTAAAAAATATAGCTACATGCTTAAAAGAATTCTTGATGCGTGCATATTTTCCACTTCTCAAGAACCTGGTGATTACGTGAGAATTTCACCATTACATGGGACATCATCATATTAGCGCGTAGCGTGTCGCAATTTCTTGCTTCGTTTGGAGACGTAGAATTTTTTGAAGTGTTGAAACTGCGTTCTTTTAGACTACTGTAATCACGTGATTTCGGACTCATAAGTGTGCCCTCGTGCAATGATATCGCTTCATAATAGTTCAAAATTGTTCGTGAACTGAATAAACGTCACAGCTTTACCTTGCGTAAACTGAACATCCTGTATAAGCACTCAAAATATTTTATTTGCATGCAATGTTTATATTTGCAAGTGAGATTAAATGATGCAGCATTGGGTTGAGATTGCGAACCTCAACACGCAGTATCTAATATCGAATTGTTCCGGTAGGTACAATATTCTTCTTAGGAGCAGAACATAGAACACATAATGTTAATCTTAAACGTAAATTTCCAAACAAATTAGAGCCCATAAACTAAAACTTCCGAAGACTCATTCAAATGACTTCTGACACAATCGTTTAAAAATAAAATCACTATTACGCATTAAGAAATTTGCTGGATGTTTCTGAATAACCCACCATTTAAATAATTTAATAACAGGTATTCGGGGACAAGCTGATTAAAAGTTTCTTAACACTGTAACCGCAAATTTCGTCGCCACCTCTTGGCGACAAAATATCATCAATGGTCCAAAAAATGGTAACCCTTGAGTTCGCGCCTCGGAAATGTACCTTATTAAAATATTTCCTCTCTTTTCTCATTTTCGGTTCCTTCTCGAACGTACAAAATATCTATCTGCTGCCCCACTCCTTCTTCTTACCCCCTACTCCCTACGCACAAAACCCCCTTCTCGCCCCCTCATATACCCTTCTATTGCCTCAAATTTCCGGATTGTAACACAAAGCGAAAGATCCAAAATTATGCTAATGAGGATCTTTCACACTTCCGTACTTCGATTGCGATTGTTCGCTTTGTTTCCAAGTGAAGTGGGAGAAAAAAAATGGTGCTAAACATGAGTTGTTGAAGAGAATAATGAACGTACATTTGGGAATAAGATGTTAACGGTAGCTGAGCATGGCTTCCCCTACATTTACTAATTGCAATCTAATCTCTGATCTAGTCTGGAAATATAAATTATAAATTGCTGTAAAGAAAAGGATCGCCGGTATTGTTTGTTATGAAAAATAATTTACGTGATGAAGTAAAAAGGACTGAGGTCGAAAAAGACAGGCCTTGCTTTTATGTAATCATCAGTAACAGTATGAAGGTATCAAATGTTGTGTGTAAAAATAAAATTGTGGCTTAATAGTTAACTGAAATGGTTTAATGAGGGGTTGGATCTGAAGGATGCAAATTTCAGTTTGCATTTACAAAACAGTGGTTTCAACGACATATCAATTTCAACTAGCAAACAAAATGCTAGCTCGCAAAAAATATAAAATCATTTGGCATTTTCAAGTAAAACTGAAGAGTCATTAGGATTTTTTTTCAAGCAAGAGCACATGAAAAATGAGGAATACCCTGGCCTGGAGTCGAAACTGGACCTTTCGAAAACGTGTCGAGTGTGCTACCGTTACACTACGAAGGAACGCAGAAAGGAGAGAAAAAATACCTTATAAAACTACTTTGGGAATGAGACATGAGCTTCAAAAATCACTAAAAACGAACCATATATGATCATTAAGAATACACGCAGAATGATTTTGACGCAGTAAATCGATAAATTTCTGTTTAATCTTTCTCAAGAATGAAGCATTAGAGGAGCAGTATAAATGGAAAAAAAATAATTACGATTAGAAAAACATTACTGTGGTTTTTAGGCATGAAAGTTTAGTATAATTTTATTTAATCTTGGTATAAATTCTAATAATAATGGCAGTTTTCTACTGTTTTGTAAATCAGTACACTTTTATCAACTCAGTAGGCTACTTTATTGGACGTATTTATTCCATTTTGGTCTAAACAAAGTCAACTGGATTAGAAAAAAAAGAGATTTTGTAGGATATCAGCGAATAAGATATGTACTCAAAGATATACGAGTATTACTTCGATATAAAAATCTAACAGCAACAAAAACCAACCTAATGCAACAACAAAAATTAACCTAATCCAATAAAAACAAAGCCAATTTAATCGACCAATCAACAAAAACTAGTCTAACAATATTCTATCCAATCTAATTTAACAGTATGAAACTCGTGGGCACTAGCATACGAGTGAAGAAATTCACTGAATAATAAGGCTTCAGGTTTAACCTGGATTCAGCTCTCAAAGAATGGGTTGGTTTCTTTTTTATTTTATTTATTACCTGCTCCGCCTTTAAGCACTACACGGCAAGGAAGGAATGCCCCGTTTAGGTCTTGTTAAGGGAAAACGGTTCATATCTGCGTTGTACATGAGAAAAAGCATGCTCGTTCAAGTAGCATGCTCAAGTAGCATGCTCGTTCGCTGGTACTCAAACCCCAGAGCGAACTACCAGTGTTCAGCGTATTTTACCACTCAGCCTGGACCAAACTACTGCTATTTAGTGGATTTTACCATTTTGGCCGCTGATGGGCTGGTTGCATAAGATATCCGTAGTTTTTCTTTTACGCACCAAAAAGAGGAGCCAGTTTCTCATAGAAAGGTTCTCATGCATTATGATAACTCTTCATTATGCAAACAGCTCTATTCTGGGTTTAAAAACTAAATTTTGTAACAGTTGCTTATATTATTTAATATACTTCATACGATAGAGTTGAAAATGTGACATTAATTTCTTTTTAATTACTCAACAATTTTTAAAAAATCAAGGAGTAATGTTGCACCAGAAAAGTTCTAAGAATCAATACCAGTTTTTCTATAATTTTAATTAATAATAGTTTAATGAGGTCCAATTTTATACGAAGCTGAGATAAACAGATTTTTGTGTTATCCTCTAATGCTACCATATTTGATCGCAGAGTCAACTTTGTGTGATGGAATGGTAGTCATTTGCATGCCAATTCTAGTTGGATATAAAGTATTTTGTATACGATCAAAATTTTAGCCTGTTGTAGATGATGTTGGTAATGAAAGTTGGGTGGTTGCAAAGAAAATGTGAACTTCGCAGTGTGCACAAGTTTATCTGTCCGATCATCGGTGCACGAAACTCGAAGGAAATAATATATTTTAAATATCCTAGTAGGATATTTTATTACATAGAAACTAAGCACGTAATTTCGTTTGGCATTACCCGTATCTGGTAATGCAGACATAACTGCACTTACAAAGCAGCTTAAGAAATTCTCAGAATCATCATTCCCTTTTATCGAAAATAATTAAAAATGCAGGATTGCATTATCAGAATTTAAAAGCGTTCATGAAATAATAAATAGCCTAACACGAGTGGCGTGATTATGCCTTTTCTTCTTCTATACCGGTAATAATACTTTCCTTATCTGTGGGATGTATGTAGCACTGCTAGCATCAGGAACGGCTGCATTTTTCCAGATCTGAAGTCCAAGTCGAAAACAGTATGGTTCAAAGGCTGTATTTTTTAATCTAGTGGCGGGCACTTGCCTATTAAGCATTGACCACTCCTAAAGCTAAATGTGGCAGCCATTTTATTCTGGAGGCACATAATGGGCGGCGACCTTTGCCTCCTATGAAGAGACGAAGAGTTACAACCGCGCCTTATCCAGGATTCGAACCTGGGCCCTTCGGTACCGCAGTGGGCTCCCCTAACCACTATACAGTCTGGGCCCCAAAGGCTTTGTTGAGACAAATCATCCAAAATTATCATTTGCAGAGTATGGTTTCCAGAAATGTTTTCAACAATTCTATGAACGTTGATCTAGAGAAATATTCTCCGAACATGATTATTTAGTTGGTAGTATAGTGCGCATCATTTAACTGTTAACAGATTTTTAACCCTTTGACTACTAAAGGGATATTTATGTCTTCCTAAAAGTTTAAAAATTACTGCTAGGTCTAAAATTGCTAAGAAATGTTGGGGATCATCTTCCAATAGTTGGAAAATCAAGACGCCGCTGTGCTCGTTATACAAGAATGAACACAGAGAAAAGAATCCAATGAATAAGTTTCCCAATGTGTAATGTTAGAATATGCAAAGAATGTTTTACCATACCATAAAATGTAAATCTATTAGAAATAGGTGTGCTTATAGTAAGTCGATCGCTGCGTACGGGACATATGTATCCCACCATTAACTACGGCTGGGACACAGCCTTTGGTTTGAAAACCGTTTGTAAAAATATTCCAAATGCTAAATTTACCTTATTTATGACCTGGACAGAAAACGGGATAATGTTTTTTTAATTCTTAGTCAAAGGGTTAAGCAAATGGTATTTTTTAGCAAAGGCAGAATAGACCATGCCTAAGCAAATGAGACTTCAGGACATTTAGCAGTTGGTCATCAAAGATGGTTACGTAATGGCACCTGACTTATATTTTAAAAATCATTCAAAATGATAGTAAAACCCAGGGGCATAGCTAGAAGGGTGCAAGGGGGGAGTCTATCCCTGGGCTCAACATCCAGGGGGAGCCAAACTGATGTTACAATGTTTTCAATTAAATATTTTCCATTCTAAAGAAACAGGAGGGGGCGTGTTTTAATAAAAGTGTTTTAGTAGGAAGAAACATGTCAATCGGCTCACAATGGAATCCAGTGTAATATATGGATTTAGAAGCCAAACAACAAAAATCAGCGTCATATTTTCAAATTTTCAGAAGACTAGTTTCGATGGTTTTACCGAACCATCATCCTCAGCTGCAAAACAGCGAAACTAGTCCTGTGGAAATTTGAAAATATAACGCTGATTTTTGTTGTTTGACTTCTAAATTAATATTTGTTCGGCGTGTTATTGTATTTTAATATATGGATGTTTGTAGTATGTTTGCAAGATGGTGGTACTTGAATTCAATCAATCCTAAAATCCTCTGAAGAGGGTTTTGTTTATATCGAAGGGGAGTCTTCAGGCAAAATATGGATGGAGATCGTTAAGTTTGCTGTCAGTATTATAGCTTAAAGTCTACAGCCAATGACAGAAACTCACGATGTTCTCGAGGGCTGCTTTTATAGCTAATACCTGACCGCATGGTAAGGGAAAACGATGCATATGTTAGATAAAACGCAAATTAGTTTTAGATAAGTGGTTGGTAAAGATTTCTACTGCAAAGGTGTTGTGATCTTTCGTCCCGCATTTCTGCTACTTTTCCTCACAGAACATGAAAAACCACCTATCGTATTTCCACTAACAACCTTTTCAGAACGAGTATCCCATCTCTCTGTTCCAAACCCTTCATTATCCTCCTACATACTCCTATCCAACTTCTCTTCCTCCCACCACCACTTTCCCATCAGCACCGCCGAGGTCCCAAAACGCGCTTTTAAACGCACCTAATCGCGATCTTTTACAACCTCTCTTAAAAGTGAGGTGGAAAAAGAAAAAGGGGAATAATTTAATCATGTACCGCAAGGCGGACGACTGCCTCTTCCCGAACCTTCTTAATTAAGGACCAGGAGAAGGAAAGGCATTGTGCGAGGTGGTTTTATCTGCTCGTGTTCAGGCATGCGTGCAAGCACGCTCACGTGTGTGTGTGTATGTGTCTGTCTGTCTGCACGCGTGTACAATACTGCGCTCTGGGAGGGGGGTGCCTTTATATTGGATTAGCACCCACAATTCCCTGCTTTACCTTTTGATCCGGTTTCTTTGAGTGTTAAGTAAGAAAAGGAAGGGGTTGTTGGAGAAGTATGGCAGAAGATTTTCGGTGTATCAAATGGGTGGTGCGGGACAGCTAAAACGGCGAGGGTGCGTTAATAATTTTATTTTAGGATTTCTTTGTTTCTTTTATAGACTTTTTTCACCCTTTCGGTGGGAGGGAGGGTGACTGGGTTTGTCGGTTTGTAATTCGATTATGATTACTGCTGTGTTGCGGAAATTATTGCATTCGCACTTCATTCGTGTGGCAACGACGGGTAGCTACAGATTCGGAGACGAATCAAGAGAGAATTTAAGGCAGGGAAACTTGAGAAGTTGTACTAGAATGGAAGTGGGAGGGAAGAAATAAGATAGACTGGTAACGCTGAAGAGCAACCAAATGGCATCTAAAAAAAACAACCGTTTTTTACTAATTTTGACTCATTGAATTCGCCCGTGGTTCATTAGATTAAATTATGAACAGCTATAGAAATGCATTTTATGAAATCATGGAATCTTTTTCGCAATGAGACAACATCTGCCAAATAGTTTTCTATCGAGAGATATGTACATCGATGTTTTCTATTGACCACCAAGTTCTGCTACCATTTTAAATATTGCCAATAAAAGTGTGTCATGCCAATAAACTAAACCAAATAAAATGAGCTGATGACAAAAGTACATTTTCTTGTCCTAAGGTCGCCCAAAATATACCGACCCCCATATGACACAGGAGAATCAGAAAAGAGTTAGTGCATAATCATAGTAAATTGCCTGTGCACTCACAGCAAATGCCTCTCCGCACATACAGCACATGCTTCCTTGTCTCACATCTTTCCGGGTGTCTCGAAGGATTTATATCCTCCACGGTCTATCCAGCTGTTATTTTTATTTGTATTTATATTTTTATTTACCTCTGAAGAGCAAGCTTTACCAGAATGGTCTACTCACCCTTGACGCAACGGAAGAGAATACATGCAAAGCCATACGAAGAGCCATCGGAACAAATTGCAAAAAACCGCACTGAATGTGACACATCGGTCCAAACTCTGCGTGGACTATGACGGCCAGCATTTCGATCAGTACGTGTAGAGATAGAGAAAACCATACAAACAGGCTTTTGTCTTTAATTTATTTATATAATAGCGCCAGTTTGTGTTCTTCCTTTGCTTTGGGTTCGGTTAATCTTGTGCACCTTATATAACCAAGACTTAAATTTAAGCGAAGCTCACCGGAGCCCGGTTCCAAAAATTCTTAGTTTTTGAGTGAAATTGTAATTCAAGCCGGAGCCTCAAATAAGATGACGTACAGCGTAACATTGTGACTAACATTTGGCATGACAAATTTATGTATACCTGAAATGAATTAGCACCATCCCACCCAAACAAAGTCATGGGGACGTATCTTTTAATTAATTTTAAACGGGAACCTAAGTGCTTTAAATATTGCTAGTTTCTTGTTGGTTTCAATATCTGTCTGCGAAACTTGCCAGTTACATGACTTACCAGTTCTATAATTAAGAGCCATTTTGCTTTAAAAATACTTTCCATGGCAGCTTAACCAACTGACCTTTGGAAGATATATCTCTCTTTGTAAATCCGTAATCATTTAAGCTTCTCATAGACACAAGTAATAGATAGCAGAAAATCTCTATGCTTAAATTTAGAATAACAATGACGTTATGCTTTAAATATAAGAAACTTCAGTTGCTTTTCTCATATAAAAATCAGTAAAAAAGCACGATTTTATGTGGTTTCCTAATTTCTTTATCATGGTCGAGTGGACTCACCAGCGCTCCAGCAAATTAGATCATTGAACACTTCGATCGAGTTAAAGTCTCTTGAACGGGCAGGCTGCTTGGGTTATTCCATATTTTTTTCTTATGTAACTAAAGTGCAACAGTGTTATGTCGATAGTTTTTCTTCTTATGTAAAAGACTGTTTAAAGAAAGCTCTCATGGTAACTGCATATACTAATTCTGCTACAGATAATATACAAGCCTTACACACACCATATTACTCCTAACTTAGAAGAATCTATTGCGAAGTACATTGCTAAGTCTCACAGGACGTTTAATCTGTAATGCGCATATTTTCTTCACGTTTCCTAAACCTTTGTTGTGTAAATATTTTGTAAACATTTCTGTGAATTATTTTGATACTTGTGTATATTCTGTGGAAAGTTTCTATAATATCTGGCACAGTAGAGATTCTATGAAACTGATGTAAATAATCCCATATGCAGTGCAATTATTATACTATAATTAATAGATTTATGAAGTGCAACTTTGAAGCTTGTGATATATTGTTCACGTGTAGCTACACAGGGTTTCAATGTTTTTCCTTCGAAGGCCTTGTATGCCCGTGATGTCCTTCTGGGCCTTAGTCATCGTGCATAGATAGTAGTTTTTGTTTACCTCCAGAGGACACGCAATAACAGCTTAAACATGAAACAGCAGGCCTGTTGTGCTCATGGAGGTATAGAATATTGTTGTTACCAATCTCACTTGTAAAACAAAGATCAACACAAGTCTACGACATCCATCATGGCAGGGATGCCACACAGACACTACACATTACTAATATCCGTGCATTCTCCTGGAGTCCACAGTAAGAGTCATTAACTCGTATCCCGGTTGGGCGGCGTAGAAAACGTTATAACGGATAACTCTCTTCTTGACCGTGTCTGCTTATCTGTTGTTTATTAATGTCTACAGACATGTTGTAACTCAAAGCTTCTTCTCTGGATATACCGTCTCCTTATTTACTTACATTACTGTGAGTAATTTTTCTTTGTTTTCTTACAAAGCACGGTTCCTTTGCTATTCGATTCATGCTTACCATTTGTTCAGTTTCAAAAATAAGTTACAATAATCTGAGAATGCAATAATGCAGCTATTTAATGTATAGGTGTCAGTTTTCAACAAGCAAACTGTTTGATTTATTTTGAAACCGAAAATTGAAATCTTTTCCATTAATGGTGCGGAATAAAGGGGAAACTACATTTTATAGCGCTCTTATTGTATGTCTTCAATATTAACAAAATTCAGTTGTTAACAATTAGTCTTGTACTTATCATTTACCAGTGAGAACTTATCATTTCACATTTATTATTTTGCAGACAGTGAATGGCTTTTTATCGGATCAAGACTGTGATCTTTATAATGTTAATGATGCCTGATCAATCACATGCTACGCCTGCTATTTATTCTTATTGATCGTATCTGGGATAAGGAAAACATAAAGTCTTCTCTATCGTAGTTAGCATTCTTTTGTTGTGTAACATGATTGATATGCACTATTCCAAGAATTCTCTAATTGTCCTTTTAAGGATGATTCCGTTCTTTTTGCACTCATCTATTTGATTAAATCTCTGAGCTCGGACACTTGTCAATAAGAATGGAATTGCTTATGTCTCGTAGTTATGTAGTTATGCGTAATGAAACTTGATTATGAACTTAAAATGCATGCCGAGTTCGATTGTGCATTTTCCCTTTAACAGGAGGCAGATTATTCGGAGGACGCGTAATCAGATCATGTCAAAAACACTAATTTTATGTATCGCAGATCAATGAAAATTGCTATCACAAACCTCAAGCGTGAAATAAAATTTTTTACGGAAAATACCAAAAACGAAGAGAGGCCCACCAGCGGCCGAGCGGTAAAGTCGCTGAACACTAGTAGTTCGGTCGAGGTTGGAAGCCCGCGAACGGGCTAGCTGCATGGGCATTTTCGTGGTTTTTCCCGTGTGTAACGTGTATGCGAGCCAGTTTCTAGTTTAGAAAGTCATCCACGAAAGTGTCCCTTTTCTAAGGCAGATAAGACCTCAAGTGCTTTGCCGTAATCAAATAAACCAAACCAAAAAGGGGAAAGAAAGATGCTTGACATAAGCACAAAGTCATGGATCTTCTATCTTCTGTTCCACACTGACTCCAATTGAAATTCAAAATTGACATAAACAAAACATTATTATAAACATTATTCTTGTTCCGAAGTGTTTTATTTTCATTTGTTTTACCAATTTAATTTACTTAATGAACTTGTTCTGCAGTTTGAAAATACCCATCACTGTTAACAATATTTTTCTATTACTTATAATATAGATGAGTCCTTTACCCTGTATGTACTATTTTCTTAACTGCTCTCAAATTAAAGGTGGACGTCGTTCCCGGTATTATCCCAGATAATATGGTGTTGCCTGCATTTAAACGTTGCAGTTATGTACTTAATTAAAATAAGACGATGTATAGCATGAATATGAGCCAGTTTCTTCTGGAAAGTCTTTTACGAAGGCATCTCTTTCTTTAGGGAGATAGCCCTAATGACGTTTTCTGTATTCCAATAACTATAATCAACCACAAAGGTAAGCAATTCTGCTTTAGATATGTCATATATGGCATTCGAAGTATCTTTGATTAATTTAAATGATATTGCATTATAAATTCGAAAAATTTTTAAATGTAAATGTAAATGTTATATCAGTTGCAAAAAATTATCTAAAATAAAATCAATCAAACGCGATTATCAAAAGTGCTGAACACAAGATACCGGTAACAGTGTTGGGGCACTGTTGTAAATTTAGATATATCATTAGCACATTAGCTGCCAACTATGACACAGCTCATAGGAGCAACTCTAATTTTGAATGCCCTCTACAAGTATACTCGTATTTGCCCTCTCGATGTATATTGCCAGCTAGAATGCTCTAGTTGGAAACGCGTGTTAATTATACAGACTGAGGTAGAATAGTGAATATGTGCCCAGGGTTTAATTTCTAAAAGTAGAAGTACGGGAGTCCTATGGAAGACCATTAGGAAAGGGGAACAAGACTAAGTAAGTAAATAAAAGGACTATTAATAAGATTAATAATTTAAAATTTAAATAGCTAATGATTATCAGATTAATTAATCATAATT
>KK114171.1:0-25271 GCA_000611955.2 Stegodyphus mimosarum | reverse complement strand
TATTATCTATTTAAATAATTAAAGTGATTAAATAATTAAAATTAAATAAAATGTAAAGAGATAAATTTAAATTTAATAAGCGATTTTTAATATAATTTTACTGCTCAAATTAACTTTTCGACATCAGATTTCTACTGAAGTTGTTGTTCAGTTATATAAAAGAAGTGCCGAAGCCTTCTTATTTAGAGCTCCGGTGCGCTTCGGCTAGAATTAGAATTTATCCCCAAAACTGAGAAGTACCGGAGCCGGCGCAATTTAAGCTTTGTATGTATCTGCAGAGAGGAAAAGTAATTAAATTCATGTATACGTAAAAAAATGCAAAATCAGTATTTTTCACAAAACTGCTTTAACCCTATTTTATTGGAATAAACTGAAAAACATGCATAGGAATTTCATTAATACTTCAATTATTTACTAGCGGAATTTTCTATTCTAAATTACTCGCATCCGCGTATTCTGCTTACTTATCTCCGGTACAGGCCCACCATCGGCCGAGCCGTAAAGTTGCTGAACACTGAAGTTCGGTCCGAAGGTTTTCCTCATGTGTAACGTGTATACAATCCTGGTTCCTTTAGAAAATCCTCCACGAAGACATCTCTCAGGCAGATAGCCCTCGACACTTTGCCGTAATCACTTAAACCAAATCAAGCCAAACCAAACCTCTCCAGTTACATTTCCCTTAAGCGATGTAGTAATGCACGAAAGAATTATTTGAAACTAAATAGTTTTTTTTTTTTTTTCCTGACACGTGCAACAACATCTGACAGTTCGAGCGCACAAAAATAATACACTTTTATCAGCTGTATGGGGAAAGAATTGTACGATTGTACGAGATAAATAGTGTTGGGGCGTTTAGGGGCAGTACGTGTGTATGTACGACAGTCGAAATGTTAAAATAATATTTAGACGAAGATGATCCTTTCCTTCAATGCAACCGGTAACACATGGGCTCATAGATGGCAGTGGTTGTCCTATAAGTCATCGATGTAGAACGGTGTTGTAAATTTGGATAAATTATTGAAAAAAAAGTTGGTACTTACGTATTAACGCAGCCCCCCTGGCGCAGTTTGGCGATTTTTTACAGATGAAGACGTAAAAATTATTTATGGGGTGCGAGTGGGTGGTTTTCGCGAGTTTTTTTTTTTTTTTTTTTCAGAAAGGTTTCCAAACAATTCATATTTATTCGTAAGCCGGTAAACATTATCAACATATTACAAGAAAACATACTTTAGCAATTTAAAATATAAATTTGAATTATTAAATAAGGATTATGTGATACATTAAAAAAATTAAACACTTACATTCTTCTTCACAGCTTTCTGTAATTTTTTTTGCGTTATTGCTCTTCCAAAGAACACATTTTTTCTTAAGCAAAGGTAAATTTAAATGGTGGCGACTTGGCTTCATGAAATCCTCGCAACGGCGGCTATCTAGAAAACGCATCTCCTTGTTGTTCACTTTAGAAATTTTCAGCAAAATTTTGTATTTCTGCAGAAATATTATCGTAGTTTCTTCCATTACCGGCAAATTCCGCAAGGTCATATTTTAAAACTAGGGCAAAACATTTACACTATTTGTTTAAAAAATGCTGTTGTAACTTGGAATACAACAAAAAAGAATGCATACGAAAATGGCGGATTTGCTTGATTAAAGAATTGTTATCAGTATGGTTGCCGGAAGAATAAACATGCTCAAGATTGCCAGCACGTTCCGAAAATTTTTCGATTTCTACTAAGGCGGTTGCGTTAAAACATAAGAACATAAAATTTAAACAAAGGGCAGCAGTGTTCAACGATTCCATTCGTCACCGTTGACCATCAACACATAAATCTCCAGTGACCAACTGCTTTAATGAGTATGTGTGCTGACAGGAGAAGTGCAGTATTTCTATGAAGTAGGAACATTCAACAAAGCATGTGAATGATAAATGCATGGTAGCATCACGTAACGTAATAATCCAGGAATTTTGAAAGTCTTTTGCCAAGACCTTTTGTGCTGTTCTTAATTCAGAAATAGAATTAATTTCTTCTAAAAGTTTTAAAAAGTTTTTATCAAATGTTTGACTTTGTGATCCATTTGAAAGAGATGGCGTAATGATTTCAAAAATTGGCATAATTCTCTGTTTTAAAGTATCCGTTTTGTTCAGCTCGTGTTCGCTATGCGTTTTAAATGAACATCTGACTTTTAAATTAATTACAAAATTATATAAAACTATTATAAGCTCAGGTAATTTTTTTTAAATTGAAATCATTAAAATTTTCAGTTTATTTTTTATATAAGTACCGATTTCCAATAGATAAATGAGCATGTTTCTGAGTACTCTTGTCAAATTGGAACAGATATTGAAAATGTCCAAAGGTCTGTTAACTCTGTGACCGGCACGGGTTTCTCTAAGACAGCCCAAATTTCCAAAAACAACCGTGAAAAAGTGGTATTTTCTCGAGTTTAATGCCCAAATGCCCCTGATATTTTATACCTGCATTTATGAATTTTTTATATATTACCTTCATTTTGGACATATTTCAAGATGCCCGTATATATACGTTCTTGCAGACATCACAAACACATTCTAGGCCGTACATATACGGCCGGTCAGAAGGTTTTAATCGAATTATAGGTAAATGTGGACACTAAATGCCCATCAGAACCAATTAAATAAGATTTCTATACACTGGTAATTCGTTCTCAATTAGGGGAATAGTGTAGCTACATGGAACATTTGTATGTTTCTTTTGTACAATGTAAATATAAGGAATTTTCGTTAGGAAATCCGCTGCAAAAGTATCTCTCGAAAGGCAGATCTGTTTCTTGGATGTTTCGCCGTAATGATTAACTTGATCTTAACTGACATAACATTTCTAAACTTCACTCCATTTAATAACTTTGAGTTTTTATTGTCAAACTAAGTAAATAAATAAAAAAGAAAAAGTGCTTTTTAAAATGCATTTAAAAATAAACTTATCATCGAAACCTCTTATAGCATATAATTTATGAAGTTAATAAATTAAGTTCAAGGAAGGATCACATGTAGCACTCAATATTATGACATTATGACCTGCAACTTAAAAGAAGTGGGTAATCAGGCGCCCTTGATCGCCTGTAAAAATTTGCAACGGATAATTTAAATTTACAACGGATAATTAACCATTTAGTATGCTAGCTGCCGTGGAATTTCAACTCCACTATTTATGTTGTTCTCGATCAAAACTGGATTGCAGTACTGTCACGTCTAACATGCGCCCACCCTAGTCGTAGTTGGTCTACGACTAATATACGCCCACCTCTGTTCATTCATCAGCTCTGTCAATAAAGCTAATTCTGGAACTGAACATTGATCAGCAATAACAAGGCTTCCAAATTCTCATTTCTGCTCAGTTGTTAGAATTTGAGTTGCAAAATTAAATAAAAAATTCTGATGTGGACACATCATTACTTCCTTGTACAGCTTATTAAATTATGTACATTTGCATTTCGTTTAAACTTATATCCTCGAATTTCATTACAGATGTATTTTTTATTCACTCAGTTCAGTTCTTACTCCACAATAATGCTTATAAACTCAAAAGATCTTCATTAAAAACTGTAAAACAAATAAAAAAAGGGCTACAGTTAAAATCTGCAAAAGGGTTTTTGCAATTAAAATGTTTCTGTTGAAAAATAAGTAGTTGGGCCAGCGGGAAAGAAGACAACGTTTTTTATGTACAAAAATTTAAAGTAAACTTTTAGTCCCAGTGGGAAAAAAGACAATGTGGTATACCAACTGATTGAATTCACTAACGAAAATTGGTGATGCACAGCTAGATGTTATAGCAATTTCATATACAAATTTTAACTTTCTGCAACTAACGTTTTTGAGTTATGGGAGATACATACATAACCACGTACGTACAGACGTCACGAAAAAATCCCTTCTGGATCCATTTTACACACTGGAAAAAAAAAGTCTTATTCTGTCCGTAGATGTCACACAAAAATCTCGTTCAAATGGATTCTCAAGAGTGGTCAAAGTGGATATTTTAGTTGAAATATGATATCCAAAATTTTTCGCCATCACATTACTACTTTTACTTTTTACAAGGAAGTAAAACCTCGCATTGTAAAAGAATCTATTAAATTTCTGAGCGTTGACTAAGCCTGAAATATACCTTTCTGGGTTATTAGTGAGATCTTTGCATGTGGTATTCCTGGAATTGTAAATAAGCAACAACAATAAAAAGTTTTCTTGGTGCTGATTTCTGTTAACCTATCAAATTTGGAATTACGAAGTGACGCAGAAAACTAGCATTTTAAACGTATATTTTAACATACGTTTAAAATGCGAGTTTTAAACTTATGTAAACTGTTGATCTATGACCAAGACTCAGATACAATCAAACATGGTTGTTTATGAGGTTCTGTTAATATGGCTAATTTTGGAATTGCGGATCAGAAGAAGCAACAACAACACTTCCTAAAAGTACCTACTGCTTAGTTGTCAAATTTGAATTGCTACCGAAATGAAAAATTTACTTTCCTGCATTGTCTGTTAAATGCTCTATGACTAAAGCTCAGATGCGTCAAGCCATGATTTTTCACGAAATCTGTTCATGTGGCTAATGCTGAAACTGCAAAGAACCACCCGCAACAGACAGCATCACTTTCCAGGACTGACTGGTGCCTAGTTGCCAAATTTAAGTTACTAACTGACCGAGAAAACTCACATTATGAAGGTTGTCTATTAAAAATCCGATACTATCCGACCCACAACCCTCTTTTAAAATCTACAAGCTTCCAAAACCTGCTCTTCTTCCAGATCTTGCGGCGTGAAAGCCAAAATTACCACCATCGTGTCTGGAGCTCCTTATCGTCTCTCACTTTCTCTCCTCTCCCACTTTCCATCCCTTTTGGATCTCCGGCACTCTCTGCAGAAGATGAAGAAGAAGCGCAAGAGCGCGTAAATGATCGTAGGAGGCAAACAAAAGAGGGCCTGGAGGCATCTTCCCGCAGTTTTCCAACCTTCTTTTGTAAATCATTAACAAGAGGTTCTGTGCTGGCCAGATAACGCAAAGAATAATCACGCCTGGTGCCTTATTGGTAATCAAGAAGGCCCCCCATTCTCCTCCCTGCCCCCTATTCTTGTGTTTATGGGGTTTTGTAACGGGGTGGGTTTTACGGGGTGGAGGAAGACGGGATCGTAAAACAGAGGGTCTTTCGTCTTTTACGCAGGTGTGTTGTTGTTTTAGAAGTGTGGGCGATCGAGTCGAAGCTCTGTATGAAAGAGAGGGGGGGACGAATTCGGAATTATGCAAGGGGTGCGAAAGTTACTGATATCTTACCCTGATTGACGACGTCATGGGGGAGTAGGAGTTAACCGTAACTGTGATTACAAATGAGGAATTTAAATTCGCTTTTCTTTTAATTCCGGGTAATATATCGCGATTTCCATCAATAAATTATAAAATAAGATAACATTCTAGTGCCCTTTTTTAACTTTTTTGCTACATTCTCAGCTTAAATATACATTTTAATACTATGTATGATAAATATATTCTTAACATGTAATCTAGAAAGCGAAAGGGGGAAATTTTCTGGAGCATGACAAAATAAATTCTTGCTGCTGCAATTTCCTTCTCGTATAGTACGAATGGAAATCTCCTTTTAAGGAAGTTTTAATGGGGAAAGTGTTCCTTCCCGTAGTGAATCTTCAAACTGCTTTAATTTGTATAATATATCGCCGGCACTCCCCCAAAACCACGAATCTACATATTTCGTTTTGCATTTTGAGATTGTTTTTTAGTGTTTTAGGATATGTAAAAAAGTTTGGTACACGTAAAAAAATACTATGCAAAGATCATAATTCTGTTAATTTCACTTCAGTCTTGCCTTGCAAAAAATATTAGGAACGTATCGTATTTGTTATCAGCATTTCTGGTAGCGTTACATATGAAAGATTTAAACATCCCTAGAAATCCAATCTCAAAAATAACAATAATGAATTCAGACATAAACCGTTGCATAGATGATGTATCACTCTGCTTATAAGCTCACTTTTCTTCCAAAATCTAAAATATGTTTATTACTTATCCATACAACTTATTCAAGTTTGATCCACTACTATTCAGAGGGAACTTTTTATCTCCTCATTTTAAGCTTATGAACTTAGTCTTTTTTTTATTTTCCGTTATAAAAAGAACACTCTTTTTATTTATATCCTATTACTGTTTTCTTTTATAAAAAAACACAGCTTGCACTTTTATTCTATTGTTATTTTCCTGTATAAAATGCATAGCTTGCACTTTTATTTTACTCTAATTTTCCTTTATAAAAACAGTTTCCGAAAACACCCGAGAAATTTCGTCAACTTACGAAACAGTGCCAGAACGTTACATGTTTGATTCTTTTTCTGCTAGAATAATTTGCACGCCAAGCGATACGATTATAAAGAGTAAAATGTAGTTTTCATTCTCAAAGTGGTGTTTTCCATTTCGGCCTAGTTTGCCATTAAAAAGTGTTACAAATTAGATTTCAGAAATAGTGTTGGATTTGTAAATATGCAGAGTTTAAAAAAATTTTATTTAAATTTTGTACGTTGGTATGCAAAGTGGTACGTTGGTACAAAGTGGTTGGTAAGAATATCTAAAACATTACTCTTGCAGAATACTTTTATTAATGTTAACGGCGGATTAACCTGAACATTGCGACAAGGCTCAAAAGCACAGTTTTTTCAAGTATGTCGATATTGACAGAAATATATCAGGGACAAACGTAAGAGCAGCATCAGTATTTCAGACGACAGTATACTGAATTCGCACATTGACTTTGGGGAATAAGTAGCATAATTAATTAGTTGATTAAAGAAGCAAAAATCGCCAACATACGAATTTTCAAAAGTCTCGTGAAAGTATAAGCTAGTAGTCGATTGTTGTTTTAAAATAAAGAACGATGGGTTTGTAAGTAAACAAAATATTTTTCATTCACTAGATTCAAGTTTTAATTTATTTAGAAAGTTTTAAAGATTCAGTTCAAATTTTTTTTCTTCTTCCTTCCTTTTTTCTTTTTTTAGCCCAAAAGGGCTATTAGTTTCGAAAGGCGCTTTTGCGTCGAATTACTATAAATGAAACGTTTCACATCTCATTTCAGTATGTTGCCATTCGGTAAAAAATATGATATCTCCCTCTCAAATTGAATTTATCCGTTGTCAATTAAGAAGCTAAGCCATTTGAAAGAAACAGATGCAGTTCTCTTATAAGGAATAAAACATGAAATTCTAAAAAGATGCTGATTTTAAATATCTTCTCATTTTGCCCTTCAGTTGAATTCTATGTGGCATAAGTGTGAATATTTAATAAATAAAGTAGTGTTATAATGCATGCAAAATGTTAATAATAAAAAGCCAAAAATGTTTTGTAAGCCATTGTACTAAGAAAACTGATCATTGATATTTTGAACTCGGAAAAGACAAAAAATGTATTCCAACACTTAACACCGCATCGAGATTTCTAAACATATAGTGCTATGCTGCTTTTAAAATTTTTTATGGGTTTTCTGTTGCATTATATATGGCAAGGAAACCGATGCTTAATAATAAAGCTAAAAAAGACCCCCCCTCCCCCCCAAAGATAAAATCTAAAAGATTTCAGATTTTAAATTACGTCCAAAGGGGCGGTTTTTTAACATTTTTGTGACTTATCTTTATTTATTAAATATCATGTTCGTCGCACTTAAACCATAAAATTCAGTTCAAGAGCAATATCGCAAAATAATTTTAAATTGAGTATATCTTTAGAATTTTCGATACACAGTCTCACGCGCTGGCGATAAAAATGTTTTTTCTGTACAACGTTGCAATTGCTCACTTTGAATAAAAAAATCGTTAAAGTTTTACGAAATATGAAATAGGTAATAAAGCAAATTCCAAATTTCAAATTTGGGCTTCCAGATGCCCATATTCGCAGTAGGATTACGTCATTTAAAATTGTATGGCTCTAGGTATCATTGTTTTATCACAATGAGAGAAACATACATGCATTTATGCAGATTCTTCCTTCTTTAATTTCTTCAAATGTAATACAGGGCGATAGCATTCGGTGGCAACAATTTGAAAAGTGAAAGGGACGCGAAATCGCAAAACGAAAACAATAGCCCCTCAGGGACAAAGCCCTTTTGCACTTAAAAAAAAATAAAAAGAGAGAGAGAAGGGTTGCAGGAGGGAATGCAAGAGCAGACTGGTAGACTACGAGTTCAGCGAAAACGTAAAAAAAATAATAATAAAGATAAATAAAAAAAACTTCTTTTTGAGCGATCGTTAAAATCTGAAACATTTCAGACATTTCTGAAGTAAATTAAATTAAATTAACTTTTCGGGAGTTTGCCGTGTAAGTGATTTCCTTTAATAAACCACTTGTTGATCAGTTCTATGAATAATGTGCTACCGATATTTAAAACGCAAAATAAATAAAATGAATGAATAAATAAATAAATAATATAAATAAATAAATAAATAAGTCAAAATGTATATAAAGCATGCATTTTCTTTTCAGTCAGACATGGTTAAGAATGTTGTGATAGCTCAAAGAATTATTTTGTGTTTTTCGGGTATTTAATCAAAATCGTTAGAAATTTATTACGTGCTTCATTTTAAGGAAAATCTCTGCCTTTGACAGCAGGGGAAATTTTTTTCACCTGATGTCAAAAAACAGAGAATTCAGAACAGAGATTCCCACACAGAGAAATTCATGACATCAAATTTCTTTCAAAATCTTTCGATAAATCCTATGATGTAAGACCGTTTCATTTACATTTTTTTTTTTTTGGAAAATTAGATTTAAAGATTTTTTTCACTGTTAACAGTCTACTGATACATTTTGAAAAAAAAAATAGTAAAAAAAAGAGCGAATTACAATAGAACTTTGGAGAAATTTTACATTAAATAGCATTTTTTTGGTCTACAAAAGAAATAAGGATTAAAATTTTGTGTTCATTAGTTTGACTGTGAAACAGGAAAATCGCTTAAAAGTAAATAATTGAATAAAACTCCATGCAGAAATTAAGAAAAAAAAATCTCTTCGTAGTATTGTATTGGCATCGCAAGTACCCTTTGCAAAAAAAAAAAAAGTTCTATATCCGGTTCCACTGGGCTAATTGACAAATTTCAACATGCGTTTTTCATGTCTCGAAACCTCAACTTGGGATATGTATTAGATTTATATATAATATTATTCTAACACAGTTATTTTGAGCCAAACATACATACATTTTAACTCAAGCATACACCCTAACACAGTTATTTTGACATTTTCTGAGATAAACATGCTGATGTTTTTTATATTTCCGTTTTTCAACTCAACTTTCGTCAAAATACCAAATTGTAAAAATTGCACGAGTAGTTTTTAAAAAATCAACTCTCAAAATTTTAACTCCTCAGTGAATTTGGTATATATTTATTAATATCTCCTTTTTATTAAATTTGTTTGAGTCATCCTTTCAAATTCGAAATGAAGGTTCAATCCAAATAAAATTAGCACATATTTTCTGATTTTTTTTAAATTGTAGTTTTGAGCGTTTTTTTTTTAAATTTCTCGAAAATATTTTTGAATTATAATTTAAAACCTTTTATCATTACCTTCAAGTAGATGTATTTCTAGGCATACATGCAAAAAAATTAGAATTTTTTATTTAAAATTTCTCAAGATATACTTGAATTTATAAATTAGCGAGTTTTGAAATTTGTTATAAGCGAAAATAACGCCAAATGTGGTTTAAATAAAATATTTCCTTTGCTAAAATATTTGAAAGAATGAACGATGCACTTTCCTTTCCCGCTCTTGCACAATGAAAAGAAAAGGAAAATAGTTACCATAAATTATGAATTTCGATAGATGGATTACTCTGGTCCCAAACTGGAAAAAAGTGCTAATATAAATTTTTAAATTTCTCACTGAATTTTACAAAATTTAATATCTAAGCATAATTTTAATCGTAGAATCGAAATATAGAAAGAAAATAGGTGTATCATTTCAGAAAAAGGCCAATTTTGCATCAGAATATCTATGCTAGAGTAACAATGTATAGAAATCTAATATATGTCTTAAGTCGCGCTTTCGAAACATGAAAAACGCAAATTAAATTTCGTCAATCGGTCCAGTAGAATAAAAGAAATTCAATTGAACCCCCCTTTTTCTTGTGAAGCGTCTGCACACAAGATACAACCATAACGGTATGTATGGTGCGGGGCTGTTTTAGAATGATTCTTGAATTAAGATGGCAATAAAGCGAAAAATCAGGAATTAAAGCTGTACAAATTAACCGAACACCTAAAATATTACCTATTCCTAATAAGGTGATATTACTACATTCAAGAGGGAAAAAAGAGAGAGAGAGAGAAAGAATGGATACAATAAGAATGTATTATGAATTACGCAGAACCGAGACATTAACGGAACTATTCTGCATTAAAGAAGCGCAAAAATTCATGAGGAAACGGATGGATTCTTATGGGCAACTTGGGGAAAACGGCGGGAAATAAACACGGAAATGCTTTTACTTAGCCGGAAGGGAAAAAAAGGGAATTTTGCGCCGTGTGGAGACGAAATTCAGTTAGGTATTTTCCTTTCCTCTTCATTTGTTCCAGAAATACACAAGTAACGTGCATTAAAAGTAATTTATATAGGAAAACAGAAGAAATATTCTTGCTGTTTTCCAGGAGAAGAGATCAGAATTAAGTAGAAAACATTTGTTATGTTTAAGAAGGAAAAGTAAAAGAGCAAAAAATTAAGACATTCATTTCGAAAGACGTGATTAAAGATAAGGAAGGACAAATGCTTTTACTTAAAAGTACTACGTTCTCATATTTGTTCGTTAGAAGAAAAGGCAAATGAGTTGGAAATATATAGAGATAAATGAAAGGAAAACTTTTCTTTGTTTCCATGGTTTTGCTAAAAGCAAGCATTCTTCGAAAACGAACAGTCTGATTTAAGATTTGCTATGCTAGTGGAAAAAAGGAAGTATGAACAGTAATTTTTTATTATCAATTATTCGACGACGTTCCTTTAATTTTATCCTAAGGTGAGAATAAACTCAGGTTGCTGCTTCATATCGACATCTGAATATTATTTAATATATTTAAAGCACACCATATATGAACAGAAAACTCTGAAGTTTCAGTGCTTTAATTTTAAAAAGGGATTATGACCCAAAGGGAAAAATCTGATGTGTACACCACATGACTTCCTTGTACAGCCTATTAAAATTGTACATATTTTTTGCTGCATTTCATTCAGACTTAATCTCCTCGGATTATTCTAATTAACCGATCTCCCAATGTAAGTTGAAAATGACATCAAAGGTTGCAAATTTTTTGAATTAAATATCCTTGCCAATTTTTGTCGTACGGGAATCAAATTTCTTTTAATTTTATTTGTTCATAACGAGTCTAGAACTCTCTCAAAAAATAAGTATAGGAGTCGGGAGACCGCATTAAAAGTTAGATCTCGTTATTTGCCGAAAATTAAATTTTTTTTTTTGAATTTGACATTCCTAAAGATGAATATTTTCATCATTTAAAATACTTCTGTAATTGAAAGTATGTGATCATAGCTAACGATTGAGAAAGTAAATACCGGATAAGGACTTTTAAGTGGGTCAAGAAGTGGGTTTATATATACATACACATATATACGTTTGGTTCTGCCGATTACAATAAAAAAAAGGATGTGCACAAATAGATGTTATATCAATTCCATGTACAAAATTTCAACATTCTGTGGCTAGTTATTTTTGAGTTATGCGAAACATACATACGTATAAACAGATGTCACGAAAAACAAATCCCTTTCGAATCAATTTTAAATCCATTTTGCAATTTGTTTCCGAAAAACAATTCTTTATTCTGTCCGTATGTACAGACGTCACGAAAAAAAAAAGTCCAAATGGATTAGTCAACGGTCAAAGTAAGTATTTCTGTTGAAATATAATATCCAATATTTTTCGCAATTACAGTATTTCCTTTACTTCCTACAAAGAAGTAAAAAAGCGTTTTAAAAAGGAATTATACAATTTACTGTTGTAAGTATAACTGAACATTTTAAGAAAGAAGATCAAAGCAGTTTTAGGTAGTAATAACAGTAATAGTAATAAAATACTTTATATTTTGCCATAACAAGGACTTCGTTAAGGGAAAGCAATAACACTTTTTCGAGATGTTAAAAATTGTAGTTTGAAAATTTCAGATTACAATTTTAACAACTTAAAAATAATTTAAAAATTAAAAAAATATTTTAAAATATAAAAACTACAAGAAAATCTTTGCATTCGGACTCCATTTAAGAATTCAATCAGTTTTAGGGTAAACATACAACGAAAGCTTCTAGTTTAAGAATTAATTGCCAGTGGATTGGTAGCAGAGGAGAGGGGTGGAATACCCTCGGACTCCCCCCCCCTGGGGTGAGCCACCCTCAAAATTGGGGTGGAAATAGAAGTCCAATCTCCTTAAGGCTCTGGCAACCATTCTTCCATGAAATTCATGGACAAGACGACAACAACAACAACCATTGCCTAAAATTTAAGCAGCATACATAAAAATCATATCTTTAAAGCTAACTATGCAAAATAGTAATTGCAAACAATAAGGCGGGAACTGAGATATTATGTTATCATAAATTAACATCACGAGGAGATTTTTGTGTTTATTTTATAAAGAAAAGCCTTAATTTTTTAAGATCCATCCGTCCTTTCAACGAGTCGTTGTAAAAATACTTCCCGTAACTGGCAAACATTTATTTTTTTACTATATCACCATATTCGCATGCTGAAAATAATTACACCTTCTTCGAAGTGCTAAAATCACTTCTTTCCTCGAATTTGTAGGATTTATGTTTTGTTTATTTTAGAACAAAATTATAATAAAATAAATTAAATAGATTAAAAAAATAACGCTAAAGTAAAAATAAAATTACTGGTTCCATAAAAATTCATTTGGTAATTTTCGTGAAATCATATTCGGACTCGTATTCATATTCGATAAAAAAAAACAAGAAATAACGTATTTCGTAAAAAGACAAATAAAACAAAAAATAAACGTATATTGTAAAAAGAGAAACAAACAAGAAATAAACTTAATTCATAAAAAGATAAGTAAACAAAAAATAAACGTATATTGTAAAGAAGAAATAAACGTTTTTCTTTGCATTTTGTTTTATATAGTACCACTAAATAGAATAAAAATGATTTGGTTATCTTGCCTAAAGGGAGGTAAGCTTACAAGAAATTATCGCGTTCTCCTGCACGTGCTCTTGCAATTTAGTGGTTATCACACCCAGCAAGCAGTGTGAAGATCCAAAGTTCGAATCCCAGCGACAGCGTGATTGACATTTCTTCTTTTCTGCTCCGATAAACCTAATGAGTTTCTACTTTTGGCGTCAGAAATAAAATATAGTGAACAGAGTCTTCCGCTTCTTCCCAGTCGCCTTGTAAGTTAGAGAGAATGTAAGGAATTATTGCATTATCTCATACTTGCTCTCACGGTGTAAGTGGTTAGCAAATCCCATTAACAAGATGGAAGATGGATGGTTCGAGCACGACAAAGGCGCGAATGAGTTTTTGTGTGTCCTGTTTCTAGAATCACGATTATTTTGTATATCTTTATATTTGATGTTAAGAAGCAATATTTTAACGACTATATATCTTCAATATATGCATGCAATAATAATAATAATAGATAACAATAATAAATATTTTCATTGCAATGAAAAATGTTTAAAAAATATTCAATTACATTTAAACGCGGAATTAAATTACATTCTTCCAAATTTTATCGGATAAGGAACGTGGAGGAAAAGAAAAACGTTTTAGTCGTATGTCGAAACAAAAATAAAATCAGCCTTGAAATTCAAATAATAATAATAAAAGGCAAGCTTTCGTAAAGAAGAATAAAAAATAAAAAGAATTTCCTAATACGCCCTAGTGACCTTCAAAATAACACAAAAAGTACCTCTTTTACGATTCACTTACGTCTCCATCTCAGATGTAGAGTGGTAATAAAACAGAAATAGAGAAAGCGCAAAAATAAAACGCAAACCGAAAAAAAAAATAGAGAGAACAGCCTCCAGAGCATAAAAATTGAAAAAGGAAAAGAACTAGAACTAAAAAAAGCGGGAAAGAAAAAATCCAGCACTGCAATTGAAATCGGAATCGCAGACGACAAAGCAAAAGAGAAATGAAATGACAACCCACTTGTTGCCACTCGGGGCGTATAAAAGCTAGCTTTCGGTTTGTGTAAACATTTATCTCTTTCTCTCTCACTCTTTTACTTCGCCGCAGGAGAAGAAAACGAAAACCGATTGACTGGCAAATCAGGAGCGGTGTTCGGGTCTACGTCATTAATCACGTGAGCCAGGCGGGAGGAGTAAATGGAAGAAGGTAAAGAATGAGAGAATGGTAAACGAAAACGGAGTGGGAATAGAAAGGTAGAAACAGAAATCAAATTGAGACTGTCGCTTTGCGGTTTGTTCTGTGTGTTTGAAGGAGCACTTTTCGAATCATTTAAAAGAGGAGAAGAGGTGTTTAAATCGAGTGAGACCTTAATCGTTTTAGCGATACTACCTGTTTGCGTGCTGACTTTTCCTAACAGGTTATGTGCGTCTGAATCAAATAATTTTATTTTTCTCTGTGATACTTTAACATCGTCCCTTTTTTCAATGTAATTAATATTTTCTTTTCGAGCATGGAATATTGGTCGAAACTTGATTTGTCCGTAGTATATAAGGAAAAAAATTTTTTTGAAAACTTCATTTTTGTATATATTAACTACATGTTTATTTAGCAAGAAATTAATTGTTTCCAGGTTCAGATAAATCATATCAGCGATAAAATTAATGCTGTTGCCAAACGGCGATGCATAAGATATTTCTTCATTATTATATGTGCATATAATCAATAATTCGAAAAGGATTACTTAACAATATTTTACACGAAGTGCAATTTTTCTCTCATGGAAATCATAAATTAAATAACTTTTTTTCCTACCCTATAACTGATGATTTGAAATTCTCTGTTGAGTAAGGATCGTTTGCATTCAGAATAAAATTTAATTCTTCTTATTATTATGACGAAATTTTGTTGTAATATACAGACTACAAGCTTTATTACATATTTCTGCTTTTCATTTTGTTCAAACGTATATTTCTATAATATTGTGATATTTTTCTGGTTACATCATTTTACATTCAAAAAGGAAATGCAGAAACAAACTAGGCTTTTAAAAGCGAAATTCGTTTTGAGTTCACACTTAATTTTTATTCAAGAATAAAGGTTTAATTCCACGAGTTGGCAACAGCAGGTAAAATGCTTTATCACTTTTCTTCTTCACTGCATAGTGTCTTTCACACTCTTTGAGTTTTATTTAGTTTTCGCTAAGGTAATTTGATATGTTTTTTCAACGGCAAACTCTTCTCAGAGGTTAGATTGTAATATGAATTTTTATAATACAAACTTTTTTAAACACTTCGAAACAAACTTATTGGAGGTATTTATTGATTTTTTTCTTGTATTTGTCTAATTTCTAAGTAATAGTCATTCCAGTGTCAGTGATCTAAAAGAATTAAAAGAGAGAATTATTTTCGTTTATTTATTTGAGAAACTCTTGACCTAATTAAAAAAAAAAGAAACTGAAATCTTTCAGATTTTATATTACACCCAAAGGGGCTTTTTTTTAACGTTTTGTATGCTGCCTTTATTTATTAAATATCACGTTGTTCGCACTTAAATCATAAAATTCAATACAACAGCATTATCACGAAAGATTTGAAAAAGACCCTATGTTTTAAAAGTTTCGATACCAGCCTCGCGCGCTGGACATAAAATTTTTTTTTTTTTTTCTTTTATACAGTGTGCCCATTGCTGGCTTTGAAATAATTGAGTTTGTTAATGAAAAATTCAGCAAAGCTTTAAGTATATGAAATACGTAATAAAACAAATTCCAGATTCCAAATTTGGGCTTCCAAATGCCCATATTTGAGTGAGGACTAAATTATTCAAAATTTGATGCCTCTGGGGGCCACTGTTTTTTCACAAGGCGAAAAATATATATACATTCATTCAGATTGTTTATGATTTAATTTCTTTAAATATAATGCAGGGCTGTAATATTTGGCGGCAAAAATTTGAGAAGTGAAACGCCGTTTTATAGTGGGAGAGGTAGCACTTTTATGCAAATTAGCCATTGCTGGAAAAGTCAGAAAGGCGTACCTCGGTATGAAGGTTCCTTGTAAATTCTATCTGCATAACGGCGACTAGCACAACTGTGCTAGCACCTTAATGTAAATTGGTCATTGTTGGAAAAGATTAAAAAAAGGAGCAATAGTATAAAGGTTCCATCTAAATTCCACTTGAACAGCGGGGGCTACATAAGCCTGCCACACCTTTAGGAAGTTTTTTTTCTGCAGGTTAAAAATTGGTCTATATAAGAACGCGGGCACTTTTATGCCTTACGAACGTTTCTGTGTACCGACTTGCTTAAAAATTCCGTCACCTATATGACGATGTACCGTTATGAAGGCATTGTAATAAAACATCATGTGCGCGCACATGCTTGTTATGTGTTTCGTATCTTTTTCCCGAACTGATTTTGTGATCGACCCCTATTGTTTCACTGCAAGTCTGGAAGCGGTTCCAGGGAGGGAGGCCAGACAAAATGTGATGAATGGGGAGTCCCCTTGACAGCTCTTTGTTTCTAACAGTCTCCGAAAGCCAATTTGCATCTAGATTTGGTCACGCGAGTCCGACCCATCATGCTATGTAGAGGTGTGACGTACACGGGGAGGGCAAAAAAATTGCCTTCCCTCTGTTGGTGATTTTAGTTTATGACTGAGAAAATGGAATAGGCTTTTCATGATCAAATGTAGTGTGTTTGTCACATCGTGAATTTGGCTCGTAAAATATCTGTCAGTTCGTAAAATTAATACTTCTGATTTTAGATGTAGTGTAGAGTTTCATGGAAGAGTGGATTTTCAAAGATGAATAATATGAGAGACTTTTTTATATTTAATTATACTCATTTCAGTAAGAAAAATTCTATGTGCATAAGAAATTACTTAATAAAGAATAATATTCGCATTCTACAGAAGCTGGTCGCACATTTTTTAGACATTTTGCTTTGCTATTAAAAAATCGTCTGATTGAAAACTTCTTTTAACTGCAACTATATTTTGAAAGTATACTTTGCCAGTTTTGTAAGGCTATGTTTGAGTTCATTCCGAAGAAAATTATTCGCACATAGTTAGTAAAAAAAAGCTGAGAAAAACCATTTTTTTGGATATCTAAATCACAATATGTTATTTCGATTTCTTGTTTACAATATGTTATATTGTGAACAAGAAAGGGGAAAAAATCAAAGTTTGGTTTCAAGCGAAAACATTGTTTCAAATATGTATACAAGAAAAAAACAGAATGTTGCCAAGGTAAAAAAATCTTTAATGTTGAAAGAAAATCGCCAACTCAAAGCACAGTTGCAAAATACTTAAAATGCTCAATGTAAACTGTAAGCACAGTGATTAAATACTGATTTGGTTCTGAAAAAGGCGGAAAAACGTAATGTGCAACGTCTTTCTCCTCGACATGTCACCGAACGCAGAAAGCGCTTCAGAATTCTTTATGAGAAATATTTATCCGAACAAAATGAAAAAATTTTGTCATAGTAGATGAATCTTGATGCATTTAAATGATTTAAATGACTGCAATAGAAAGAGATCCATTTATTACCATTAAGGGAAAGAAGACATGATTTAAAGAATCTACAGAGAGTTTTTCAAAGGAGTTTATGCTTGTTGCTGGCTTTTCATAGAACGGCAAATTAAAAATAAAGAGAGTGAGAAATATGTTAATTCAACTATACATATTATCAGAAATATATTTTAATAAAGTGGAGAGAAATGTTAAGATCAACTCTACATATTATCAGGAATATATTTTAATAAAGTGGAGAGAAATGTTAAGATCAACTCCACATATTATCAGGAATATATTTTAATAAAGTGGAGAGAAATGTTAAGATCAACTCCATATATTATCAGGAATATATTTTATACCCAATTTTCACATACGAAATACCTCCTCTTTACCACTGTGCCATCAGTCAGAAGAACTGCATTAAGACAAAGCAAGCAGCCTCACGTCAAAACCCACTGTTAATTTCCTGGAAAAAATGGAACAAGGAATGGGTGTCAAGGCTCATACCCTTCACTCATATACCTACTAAATTTCCTTAACGCCCATGGATTTTTGCTCTTTTGGACTTTCAAACAGCGGATTGTCCAAATGTCGACCAACAATGCTCCTTTGACTTTGGAAAGTTGTTCAAGAGGAATGTAATAAAATACCTCTTCCAATGCTACAAAAGGTTTTGTCTTAGAAATTGTGGTGTAGAAAATTAGTGAAGAATAATGGCTATCAAATAGAATATCTAAAACAAAAAGATTTTAGGAAGAAAGAATGTTTAACCCAAAGGGGCGTTGTCGCAGAAGGGCTATCAATCTCGAAACGGCGTTCTGCGTCAGATCCGCTCTGCATTATATTTAAAGAAAATAAATAACGAAAATTTTACATGAACGAATGTATGAGTCTTGTATTGTGAGAAAACGATGGTACCTAGATACTGACTTTTTTAATTGATTTTATGTGATTACCACAAAGCCTCGAAAACTATCTGTTTAAGGGAAGGGATGCCTTTATGGAGGACTTTCTAAGGGAAACTGGCTGATATACATGTTACACATGGGGAAATCAATGAAAAGGCCCATGCAACTAGCCCGTTTGTGGCGTTCGGACTGAACTACCAGTGTCCAGCGTCTTTAGCTCTCGGTGGGCCAACGGTACCTACAGCCATCAAATTTTGAATAACGTAATCTTCCAGACGATCATGGGAGCCTAGAAGTCTGAATTTGTAATTTCGAGTTGGTTTTATTATCTGTTTCATATTTTGTAAAATTTTAACGAATTTTTTATTTAAAAAGTCAACGATTTGAAAGCGAGCAGTTGCAACACAGTACGGAATAAAAGATTTTTATCTCCAGTGCGCGAGACTGCCTATCAGAAATTTTAATGGTATGCTGTTTTTAAATATTTTAACCCAAACGGGCATTAGCCTAAATGCTCTCGAAACGTGTATGTGTGAGTAAATAAAAAAAATAAAAGAAAAAAGGTCCCTTTCGACGTAATACAAAATCTAAGAACTTTCGGATTTTTTAAATATATATATTACTTCAGAGTTAAAATATTAATAATATTTTAATATTATTTTCCAGCTGAGCTGAAAATGGAAGTTCTTCGAGAAAGAGAACTTCGAGAAACACTCGAAAAGCAGCTTCTTGAAGAACAGAGGACAAGAAGTAAGCATTTTTTTAATTACTGTTACTCTCAGAAACCATTCAGAAACTCGACTTAATGTTTAAGAGACATATTTTTATTTTCAATAATGCAATGTATAAATTTGCCTTTATAGTTGCTATCATTCGAATAGCTCACACGAAATTTGTTATGTAACAAGTTCATGAATTTTATGGTCTTTTTATCATAAAATATACTTAAGCATTTCATTGGAAAATAATTTAAATATGTAACGTGCGCCTTAATTAAAAGTGAAATTCTGTTTTAAAATTTTGTCTATTAAAAGAACAACAGTTAAATAAATGCTTTGCTATGATATTTCCGCTAAGATGATCATCTACAAAAGTCAAAAGTGTACCTAAATGTGTAGTTAAACACGCTAAAAATATTATGGATATTCATATTCTCAAACATGTTCATCTCCAAAGAAGACCATATATCTTCCGAAAAAGTCGAAGCTAATCTTAGGAAGACTTTGTTGCATTAGTTTCGGCGGGCATTAAACATTGAAAACATCTCACGTGGACACCATATGACTTCCTCGTACGGCTTATTAAATTATATACATTTTTTTTGCTGCAGTTCGTTCAAAATTATTTCCTCGAATTTCATTAGACATATATACATTCCTCATTCAATCAATTCAGTCCTTAATCCGTGGCGAAGCAAAAATATATAACAACTCAAAATATTTTCATCAAAAATATCAAAATACAGAAAAGCCTAAAAGATCAAATAGAGTCAAAAACAGTTAAAAATAATAATTTTTTCTTGAAATTAAAATTACAATTTCTACGTCAAAATAAGCAATTCGGCCAACGGGCAGTGTTCCGACTTTAGGCCGTTTTCCCTAACGAGGGATTTTATCTTTCTCCTTCCCTCTTCGATGGGGTAAAATACAGTTCAGTTAGTTACGTTTCTGATGCCGTGATGGTGGTTGTGTTCCATCACGATAACATATATTATAAGCTTTGTTTGTTAATTTGTTTATTATTATGTTAGTTAATAAAATAGAAAAGGAATAATTGACTGATCAATGAAATAACTACGGAACATGGACATAAGTTTATACAGGCAGCAAGACAAAATTTCCGGTGCACAAGATTTAACTTAAGGCCCCGCTGGGCGAAAAGACCTTGAAGTTGGTGCACAAACTGCTTTAATTCATTATTCTAAAGTTGTTGATAATTCTACAACTATTACATGCAGATTAACTAGAGGCACAAAAACTTTAACCAAACATAAGAACGGCAAAATTCAATTACCTTTGAAGCAAAACTTCACAATTTACCCATATAAGAATTAGAATTGAAAACCTGAGCTCACCTAGCCAGGTAATAGAGTGGGTATATATATATATATATATATATATATATGATATGCTGACATGCAGTTTTTAAACATTTTATGACTTTGCTGTTGAATATAAGTCTATGCGACGTAATTGCGAAAAACGTGATATCTAATAAATAAAGTTAACACACACAACATTAATAATAAAAATACAAGCCGTCTTACTAGGAAAACTGAACATTGATAAGATGAACTGAGAAAAGACTGAAAAAACTAGAAAACGTATTCTAACACTTAACGCTGCATCAGGAATTTTAAACCTGTGCTGCCATGTTGCTTTTAAAATTTTGCTGTTGAATTGTATATGACGTAAAATCTATGAAAATGGTCCTTTATTATTAAGCGCCATTTTAACAAGAAGAGTGTAACAGCACTCTGGTAGACTGCGAGCCCAGCGAGAGCGTTAGAAACCTTAACAAATCCTTTTGCCAGATCGTTAAAATTTGAAATTTTTCAGATTTTTTTGACTATTTTTATTTAAAATTTATTCTCATTTAAAATTTTATTTTTATGGTTTTCACCATTTCAAAATTTTAGTGGCAAGCTCTTCTTTAACATGTTATATTCTTATCTGAAGTTTTTCAGATTGCCTTACTTTCAATACTTGATAGTGTAGCAGTAAATTTCTGGTAGATACATGATTTAAAATAGACACTATAAATAGTATTAATAATGTAATTAATTTAAGTAATACCTTAATATTTATGTTATTGTATTTTTAAGATTAAGCCACTGCTGACATGGCTTTTATGGCCATGAAGCGAAAACTAACTATATCTTTTTGATGAAGTCTTGTTTTATCACATCATTATAATTATTAGTGATTGATAATAAGTGATTATTAAAATAAATCTAGTTAATATTTGAGAACTGATTAAATTCTTACGAAAAGTAATTAATTTCGAGACAATTGCAATAAAGAAATTCCCTTGTGTAATTATAGATGTTATGAGAAATGAATTAATACTGAATTATAAAAAACATTGAATTACATTTTTATTGCACCTTACTTTCAAATGAATGAAAAATAACTAAAACATGCATATAAATTTGCTTACAATTATTTAATATTAAATCGAATATCAGAACTTAAGCGCGGCTATTACCACATTCACATTCCTACGTAATTATTGTGCTGTTGTAATAAATTTACACAATTTTATCAAAGTTTGAAATGTCATGTATGGATAATTAATGTACATATGTGACTTTATTTAAATAAAATTTAGCTCTTTAATCATTGGTAGATTGATTTAAAAGGAATTTTAATTAAATTGATTTATATTTAAATTAAGTACTCTGTTTATAAAATGCATAACTGTAAGCATACATATAGTTATGATTTTTATTTTATGTTTTAATTAAACATGACTTTATTCATTATCTATATAAGTAAAATTAACTAGAAAATAATTAATTCATTGTTAAGTAGGTTACATATTTTAGAAATTTTAGTTAATTTATGCATGCATTCAAACAACTGATATTTTCGATATTAAGAACGAGACCTTCTGTGACTTTGTTTTAGTGAGACCTTGTGGATACTTATGAAATCTTGTGTATACTTATGAGACTTTGTATAACTTATGTGAAATATGAATTAAAGGTTTATAAATTATAGCAGTCATAACCAATAAAATGCACACAAAAAAACTAAAATCATATTATACGAAATGGAATGCATATACAGAGGCTGTTCGCACATTTTTTAGACGATGTATATTGTATTGACAAAACTAAATTACATAAAATTCTTGTGTTTTAAATGTTTTATTTGACATCCCTTATTCTGAACTATCTTTCGACACCGCAATTTCCAGGATAACAATGCCTTTGGAAGTGTCAGAAGGGGTATTCTATCCCATTCCTCCCGAACAGCTTTCCAGTCTTGTTAGGGTTTTGGCACAACGTTTGGATAATGCAGTTTTTAAAAGTCCGAAAGCACAAAAATCCATAGGTGACACATCGGGAGATTTAGTAGGGATATCAGTGAAGGGTATGGCCTCGATACCAGTTTTTTGTTCCATTTCTTTTAGGAAATTTACAGTGGATTTTGATGTGTGACTGCTAGTTTTGTCCTGATGGAGTCTCACAGATTGATGGCACTGTGGGTAAAGCGATGGTATTTCATTGAGAAACATTGGCGATAAAATATGTTCCTGATAGTATTTGGAGTTAATCTTGACATATTTTTGCACTCTCTTTATTTTTAACTTGTCATTATAAGAAAAACCAGCAATAATCGTGAATCCCTTAGAAAAACTTTCTTTCGATTCTTTGAGCCATGTACTTAAATTTTTTTCTCCCCTTTTATGATATTAAATGGCTCATTTTTTGTTACAATCATTTAAATACACCCACGCTTTATCTATTGTGAGAATTGTTTTCCATTTTTCTTTGGATAAGTGTTTCTCATATAGAATTCTGCAGCGTGTCCTGCGTGGAGCGATATGCTTTGGAAGAAGACGATGCACATTGCGTTTTTTCGCTTTCTTAAGATTTAAATCAACTTTATCTTGTTTACAGTGGACACCGAGCATTTTAATGACTTTGCAACTGTCCTTTGACTAGGGGGATTTTCTTTTCACATTAAACAACGTACCTTTGCAATTGTCAAAGATGTCAGTTTTTTTCCTTGGATACTTGTTTGGAATTTTTATCTCACTTGAGGCTCCAATTTGACGTTTTTTTCCTTTCTTGTTGATGATATTACCTATCGAAGCTTTAGGTATCACAAAACCATGACTCACACATCGTTTTTGGATAACGGTGTATGCATATTTCTCTTCGGAAAGAGCGTCAATGTAGCCTTCGAACCACTGCTTTGTTAAATTCGCCATTTTGAATAAAAACAAAACTTTCAAGCCGCAGACGATAATTTTGACTTTTAAAAACATAGTACAATTGTAACATAGTATTTCTTTTGTACCAAACGATTTTTTATTACCGCTTACCAAAATCGTCTAAAAAATGTGCGAACAGCCTCTGTATGTGTCTACGACCAATGATACCGAAATTAAAGGCCGGATAATGGGTGTCGGTATATATGTTATATATGTATATAATAACATCAAAAAATGGAAAGCAGGATTATTTTTAGAATCCTGCACCTTGGCTGCGAAGATTTAACAATCAAATTAATAACATGAAAATAACCCCAATGAATAGTGCAAATTTAGCCCAAAACAAGGAATTTCAGTATGAAGTTAACATCCATTCTGATCAAGTATGCAATTTAAGTACCAACTCCAAAAAAAAAAAAAATTTTTTTTAATTTTTAAAAAGAAAAATTAATAAATTTTAAAAAGGAAATAAAATTTTTTTTCAAAAAGAAAAAGAACATGAAGAAGTGAAGAATGGAAATAAACAGGTAAAGGAAAATCGTCTGTCAAGTAATAGCTAGTAGTCGTAGTAAAGCAAATCAATTTAAATGAAAATTTATTTTAGGAAAATTAACAATTGAAATGTCGGTGATACAATGCTGAAATGCAGAAGGTTAAAATGACATGATCCGGAATTAGTTTCCAGATATGACACAGTTTCGGAAATGTTATTGCTATTTTTAGATTAGGAAGGGGGAATTGCCCAAACTAAAACTAGAAATTAAGGGGCTATTGCTAACTTAAAATATAGTTCAGAGTTACATATATTTTTTGCTACACAACCACACACACACACACACATTTATATGTATTGCATAGAACGTAACATGTTGAATTCGCAATGAACAGCAAGAATTTTGATTAGGTAGAATGTTGATCCTTAATGAATAGGAAACTTGGCAGTTGAGGCAAATTAAATATTCATCTTTATTTTAAAAACATCTTGCTACCGCAAACAACTTTCGGAACATTACTTGTGACGATTTCAAAATATTTACATTTTTGATAGCTTTGCAGTAAGAAGAGAACAGTTAGGCCGAAAGCAAGAGCACTAGTGTTCAGGATGAAATCTTATTTCAGACTGAATTAGCTTTAGCTCTTAATGGATTTTGAATACAAAATTAATACTGATGTAAAGTTATTATTGGCTGTTTGAATTTTAGTTCCATTTACATTAGCCCACCAGCGGCCGAGCGGTAAAGACGCTGAACACTGGTAGTTCGGTCCGAGGTTCAAATCCCGCGAACGGGCTGGCTGCATGGGCGTTTTCGTGGTTTTCCCCATGTGTAACGTGTATACGAGCCATTTCCCTTAGAAAGTCCTCCACGAAGGCATCCCCCCCTTTAGGCAGATAGCCCTCGTGTGCTTTGCCATAATTGAATAACCTAACCTAACCATTTACATTATCAGTGTTATGCAGGGCATATATGATATTGTTTAATCTCGAAATGACGCTGTGCAGAAAAAGATTACTGTTTTTATAACAGAGAGAGGAAATACCAAATTAAGCGTTAAGGAGCTATTGCTAATTTAAATTATAATTTCTCTTTTACATAATTTTACATATCTTACACACACACACACACACACATATATTAAATGTGTGTGTGTAAGATAAAATATAAAATATCTAACAAACAATCTACAACTATATATAACTATAAAAAATATATACTCTAT